>VCCN01001084.1:1138377-1155442 GCA_006491835.1 Architeuthis dux | reverse complement strand
GTATAACTTTCACATAGAAAAGAAGATATTTTATATCTTTATGGTACAATGTATAATAAAATACCAGTTGGATTTGTGGAAATTCCACGGATGTTGATAACTATGATATCATCATTACTCTCACATATATATTTCTGCAATTAAAGTTCAATATAATTTTGTTAAAGTAATTTATTACCTATGGAATGTATTTATATTAACTATAATAACATGCAATGGCAAATGAAACATATCTGTTGTTATTATTATTGATTAATTTTGCTATCTGTCTATATTCCTGTGGTTTACTACTACTATAAATTAATTTTTAGGCTTCACACTTGTGAAGGAGGAGTAATGAATGAATGACAGTTATAGTGAAGATTGAGTACCCTTTTGCTCTCATTCAAGCATAATCATCTTCCATTCTTACCTTTGTTCATTACATTGCAAGGGTGGGTGGGGATGGAGAAGAGAAAGGATGAAAGATATGAGGAGAATTAAAACTTTTCTGCTGTAAGATACTATGTTTTAGTTCCTGTGGACAGCAATTGACTCCTTGCCTTCTTTACCCGCTTTGCTAGTGGCAAAACATCAAAAGAGGGAAGGAGTAACAAAACATGTTAAAACAAATAAATCAACAAGTTTTATTGATGTGAGAAGACACCAGAGAAGAAATGATTAATAATCAGGTGTAACAGTCATACATACAAACAAGTAGAATATATAGGATTATATGAATCTGGCACCAAAATATAAAACGATAACACAAAACTAAGTTGCCGTTTTTTTTAATTTATGTTTTTTTAAAAATGTTTGTTAGATGAAGTATTATAAATCATTATTATTTAAATTTTTATGACTACTTTTTACCTTCATCTTAAATTTTATTAGTTTCTTTTTATCGCTACTTTTTGTTCAGACTAATTACGCGCCAGCATTGAGCAAATAGCATTGATCGTAAAATAAAGAACAAGCCCCAGGTGGGACCCAAACCCATATTCCCCAGCCAGGGGAAGCACCGTTTAGCCTGGCAAAAAACACTGGTGAAATATATTAAATATTGTAACTGTAATGTAACTATTGAAGGAAGAGTAGTTTTAACATTGTTATTTCAAGCTTTTGCTCACAGTTAGGCTTGGTGGCGTAATTGGTAAAGCAGACCGGGCTAAACAGTGCTTCCCCTGGCTAGGGTATGTGGATTTGAGTCCCACCCGAGGCTTATTCTTTATTTTCCAATCAATGCTATTTGCTCACTGCTGGAGGGTAATTGGTCCAAGCAAAAGTTGCAAGAAAAAGCAACTAATAAAATTTAAGATGAAGGTAAAAAGTAGTCATAAAAATTAAAATAATAATGATTGAATGTTTGTCTTTCAATATTATTTTGTGAATCCTTGCAAGAATCCGTTTGTTTTTGGAGTAACTTGAAACAAACCTTTTATTGTGTTTGGCAATGATTCAGATGTGATCAAGCAGTATACATTTTTGCAATATTGAACCATTTATTCTTAGAATGCTTACACATCAAATCAGGAATGAGCAGCCCTTGATTTGCAAGTGGGCAGTGTAAAATGATGCACAATAGCTAGTTGTAAGACAAAAATGAGAGACTTTTCATCAAAGGTTTGGCTTAAGCAGTAGAAGAGAGAGCTGAATATACAGAGTAAAAGTAAAAAGAAAACTATGATTTCAAGACGGTAAGGTATCCTTTCTCAAGAGATCAGTCTAGATATATGATATTAATATCTTTTATATTAGTATGATTCCTAGGAAAGGATAAAACCTGGACATACTTCAGAGTTTAAGCCATGGACTTTTTAATTGCTAGAGTGTCAACACTCATTGCTATAAGGTGAGTATAAACATACCCACACAAATACACACCCATATACAAACACACCCATTCACATGCAAACACACACAGTACATTGATAAGCTTGTAAACTGTGTGATACCTCAGATTTATGGATATCAAAATGCTTCTATTTATAGTTCTAATCCAATATTAAAATTGGTTTATCAGGATTTTTATTGATGAGTGATAAAATACTGCATAAAAAATAGTTTTTCCAATACCTCAGTAGGATTTATCTACTTTATGTAATTTAAACTAGATGGAATATATTCTTAGTCATACAGAGCTCACAGAAATTAAATTTTTTCTTTATCATGCCGGTCAATGTTTTTTCCATCCTATATTTTCCTTTTTTATGAATTCTAAACAAGTCCACAATATGAATACTGTTCTTATATTTGAGATTGTGCATCTAAGTCAATGCTTTCTATTTCTGACCCCCAGCTTAGTTAATCAATGACTCCAACCTTATCAATCAATTTAAACTATTTAAAAACTATAGTCATATATTCTTGATCCCTGGTTTTGATAATTATTTTTAGTCATTTCTCCCTTGAGAATAAGTTGTGCTACACTTGAATGTATGCAGAAAATAATAGTGTAAGAGTACACAACATAAAAATAGTGAGCACCTATTGTCTAACTGCAGTATTGCAGTACACAAATTTGAAACATCGAAACAGAAAAACATGTGTGACTGCCGAATTGTAATGCCAAATCGAGTACCCGTGTTATACAAGAGGCTTAAATTTATACCTATTTTTCACCTCAAAATCTAATAATTGTGTTATACATAAAGAAATACGTTAATCAACCTGCTTATTTAGGCTTCCTAGATTTAAAAAATTTGTCATTCAAACCAAATATCAACCAGCTTAACCTCTCTTCTTAGTATTTGTTAGATAGTAACGAAAGTTGTTTGTTTTTTTGTACCAATAGTGCTTGAACAAGATAGCTGAAATTGTTACAGTCAGGGAACTTAGTGAACAATCCAATGTCAGCAATATAAATGTTCATCGCAATTTGAACAATCTATGAAAAGTGTCAAAGGTTGGAAAATCTGTCCCACATGACCTGTCGAATAGAAAATCACCAGCAATATGCTGATTGTTGAGTGTCATTGCATTCTCGGAAGCTCCAGGTCAGAGTTGTTACTGGGGATGGGAAATAGATCGTTTTTCACAATGTTAAGTGTCATTGTCAGAGGAAGATCTTGTTGAGTGTTTACTGCCAAAAACTTCAGCCTTTGAACACAACTTTGGACAGAAAACGCCCATCCTCAGTGAATAGAAATGGGATCATTCTTCATCACGATAATGCACTTCCTCATAATGCTCAAGTGACCAAAGATCTCAGAAAAGCATTCAAATGGGAAAAATGATTCATCCACCATACTCTCCTGACCTTGCTCCAACTAACTATCATTTGTTTAGGAGTTTGCAAAACCATTTTGATGGACAAAGACTCACATCAATAGAAGAGGTTGAAAATCAGTTAGTCTCTTATTTCAGGTCAAAATTGAAGGAATTTTACAAATCAGGTATCGAAAAACTTGTCAGTGGCTCAGTCATGATGATAGACCTGTGCCTTAGCTGAGAGGTGACCTTCATCCAAAGAAGATCTAGTTGAGTGTTTGGTGGGATATACCAGGAATCATTCATTACAAACTTTTACATGATAACCAAACAGTCACAGCTGAATTTTACTGCCCACAGCTTTAGATGAAAACCCCCGTCCTTATTGAATAGAAAAGGGGTCATTCTTCATCACACTAATGCATTTCCTCATACCACTCAAGTGACCAAAGATCTCATAAAAGGCATTTGGCTGGGAAAAATGATTCATCCACCATACTCTCCTAACCTTGCTCCAACTGACTATCATTTGTTTAGGAGTTTACAAAATTATTTTGATGGACAAAAAGAAAGAGGTTGAAAATCACTGAGTCTTATTTCAGGTAAAAAACGAAGGAATTTTACAAATCAGGTATCAACAAATTTGTTGATAGATGGAATAAGGTTATCAAAAACCAAAGAGAGTATATTAATGAGAAAGTGTATCTATAATCACCTCTATATGTGTGTCTCCAAATAAACTGAAACATCAAACAGAACTTTTGTTACAACCTAATATATTCAACAGTGTAGCTTGACCATATAAGCTCATAGTATTGAAAAGAATATGTCAGTTTTGCACATGGTCAAATAAAAGCAAAGCACGTAATCAGGCCACATGACTTATGTATACATATGATTATATAGCTTTAACCATGAGGTCGTATGAAAAGTGTCCAGCTAGCCACAGTAGATAACTAGTGAAACTAGCAGAAACAGAAGCAGGAGGAGTCAGAGAAATGAAGATTCCACTTAGGTCTTGCTGCCCTTCTGTGTGGCTGGAGGAAATGGGTTTCTTGTTTGACTGAAGAATTTTCATCCCTAGCTTGGCTTCTCATTCTCTCTCCAACCAACATTTTTAATAAAGCAGAAACTTTCAAGTAAAATGAGAGTAATCATATTTGTATTCGACATCCTATCTCTAGAGCAGTGGTTCCCAACCTTTATGCATCATTCCCCACTTTTGTCAATAAGATTACTAGTATTCCCTCCCGCTTCTATTTATTAAATTGCAACAGAGAATAATTTCAAATTATAACTTTAGCGAAAATAATTAGAACACATCATTTTGAAATTCCAATTTATTACAAAAAAAAAGAAGAATTCTATCGTAACTGATATACACATCAATGTGATCTCTGTTCTTGTTTTTTTAGCTACGTGTTCTTTGATTTGTGGGTCTATTAGTGAGAGAAGACATCTTAAATAATTCTTAACTTGGAGCTTATTTTGAGCCTTTGACTCGATACATAGAAGTGCAGAAAACCCTATATCTCTAGACTGGACCTTTATTTTTACCTAACAGCCTTATTCCCCCCTTGGACTACCCAAATTCCTGCCCTGGGGGGAATTCCCCCCGCCCCAGTTGGGAACAACTGCTCTAGATGGAAATAACCAGACTGTCCATCAAACTCCTGTATTGTACTCTGCTTAATTCTGTAATGTTATCTATTACAATTTTTATGCCCGACCTCGGAGGGGAAAAAAAATTGAAAGTGGCTTGTGGCAAAATAAATTTTTGTGATGAGTATATTCCAATCTTGTTGAAAATTTGGTCTTGTGGACCATTTATCCTCATTGACTAGCACAGGGGTCGGCAAACCTATGGCCTGTGGGAAAGATCCGTGAGCAAATATTGAGATAATATGCTTACTGTTTATATTTTAAAGATTCTTTGTCTTTTTATTTAATTCAAAAGATTCCTTGACTGAAATAAATTGTGACTAAATTGAGTTCTTTGATTACTAATTGGCATCATTGGTTAAGCACAACTGATTTTCTAGCATTCGTTATTCATGTAATAAAATGGATAATTCCGATATCTCAAGCTTTTTTTATGGCATTTGCGTGGCACACCGTCCACTGATTGATATTCAATCTGGCCCACAGAGGCAAAAAGGGACTAGCATATATAGTAGTTTTCTATGCCAATTGAATCAATTATAGATCTGTGGGTAGTAAGGTGACTTGTGATCAATGTGTTTTATGGGAGTCTAGAGGTACTGAAAACATTATATGCACTGTAAGTTTCTAAGTACAAACAAGTATAATAATATGTAACTATTTGTACCAAAAGCATTGGGATTGGTGACTGGTCTCAAATGGATCATTATAACTTGCTTTTACAGGAAAAAAATCCTTTAAATAATACTTGCTTAAAGGCTGCCTTTGGTGGCCAATAAGCTTGATATAAATTCTCTAAATAGGAAGTGAATTGACATTTTGCAAATGAATAAATAAAGCGAATAACTCTAATTACCATTTAATATACCTAGAGTCATCTCCTTTTAGGAATTTGATCATTATAATATAGATTATCCCCAAACTATTGTTATTAAGTTGTAAATTGGACTGGAAATTGCTTTATTCTCCAAGTTAGTGCAATACTGTAAAAATGCTCTAATAAAAATCTTGCTATGATGCACTGTTTTTTGCTGTTTTACAGTAACAAACATACAAAAATCAAATCATTATAATATGTGATATTTTCTCTATGCTCATTTGATTCTACCTTCATTAAAAAGGAAACTGATTTAGAAGTTTAGCTTTTTTATAGGTGGAATTTGTTTTGCCATTGATTTGATCAGTGGGAAAACCAATTCCAGCTATAAAAAAAGCTAAACTTCCAAAATATAATCATCACATCCCAACATCAAACCAATGAACTTATTTATCAACTTTGTCAGGATCTGTCAGACTATTCTTGAATTCTGTTGTGAACACACAAACGAGACCAATACCCCGGTTTATTGCTCTACAAATTCTCAGCCTCCTCTAAAATAAAGGTGGATATCTTGCACTATTTTCTCTGCCTCTTTTCTGGAGTATCTGATTTAGGCAGACAGAGAGACAGACAAAGAGAAGGTTGAGCAGAAGAATCCTATGCTGTTTGCACTGTGGCTTTAATGATAAAATCTGACTAAAGGCAGGATGAAGTAAACACTATCATCTGGATTTTTGGACTTGATAAAACAGGATGTTCTGGCCTCAGCCACATATGGAGAGGAAATCTGCCCACCCTTCCCATGAGTCTTTGCTCAATCTAGGTCTTCATTTTCTTCCCAGAGTACTTTGGCTTAGCTCCTCATTTCATAATATGGACCAGTATATATTCAAAGACATATTGCAAAGGCAAAATGTCGAAAATGAATTAAATTTAAAACCTTTCTTCCTATGTGGAGTTTTAAAAAATCTTAAATATTTCACCCTTACATTACGATTTTATAATCAATGCAAGTTTTTTAATATTTAGGTGAATATATGTTTAATATTTGATTTATTTATAATTGAGATGATATAGGATTATCTTTTCTTCTGAAGTCCTCACTTATTAAATTTTGAATCTTGTTCCTACCAACCAAATGCTTTAAATGCTAAACTATCACTAAAAGAATTTTTACACCATTTCTATAAGGCAAACTTTACAAGAATCCAATCATTTTTTTTACTAGTTTTTTCATCTTATTGTTGCTTTTTCACCACAACTTTAAAAGGTCCAATGACAGACACCCCCTTAGCAATTGCCTGTGTTGCCAGTACCTAGGGCCCTGCCCTGTATATTGAAGCACCAAAATCAAATGAAAAACATTAACTATCTTAATTGAATAGTGGGAACACACATTTGACGGAATTGTTTTCTAATTTTTTTAATTTCGAGTTGAGTGAGGCGTAAATTCTTTGAGACAAGATGCTATTAAATTGCTCTATCTGCATGTCTATCACCAAGACAATACTGAGGAAAAAAAAAAAAAAAAAAAAAACCTAATACAAAGGAAGCCACTTATAATAATCACAGATGGTGTTATCAAATGGATATTGTTATCAAAATCAGTCGGTCCCACACACTTTATATATTATACTAGAATGAATCAAAAAGTTTTTTAGAAAATTAAAAAATAAATTTCATATTAATTTTTTATAATGTAAACTTGTTTATAACAATGAATTTAATAACAACAATGAATTTATATTGTTCCAATTTTTTATATCCTTTGCTCAATGTTATCAGCCAGTTATTGTTATTTAAACGGCCCAGTCCCAAAGTGATCACAAATAAAGCAGCTTCCTCTGTATTCCATTTTAATTTCACTTATGGAAATGAAAAATCTAAGAGGGTTTTGATTTACTGTTAATGGCGGATTCAATACAGGTTTTGCTTTCTAAACACGGTTTGAAATAAAATAGGAGGCAAAATTAGAGTGTATCTTTGATATCAGCATATATTCAATGTTTGATAGCATAGTAAACACATAAATAGGAAAAATTAATCCTTTTTTCCTATTAAATTTGAAAAATCAAAGCAAGAGGTTTTGAAACAATGCTTGAGAAGCATCTGATCTTAAAATTTTAAAGTATGATTGCTCAGTAAAAGCAAATTACATAAGAACTCAGCTTGGCAGAAGCAGAAAGCATTGCGAAAAGCAAAGTCTAAAAAGCAATGTGCATGTCTAGAGCAGAATTATTAAAATTGGATTCTTTTTTCATTACTCGAACAAAAAAAAAAAATCTATGTGGTGATTAAAATAATATATGTATGTAGATATTGACTTCATTTTGAAACAATCCAGCCAAGATCCACTGATACAAATTAATTGAAAACGCCAAGAAGATATAATTATGATGAAGAAAATGAGAATAATCCTGCTTAGTTTTCATTTGATTTGTATTGACAATAAAGCCTCAACAAATATTTAGAAGGAAAAAAATGATCCAACATCCATTAATGATTTTTCCTATTATCATAAATATTCATCATTTTAGAATATTTGGAAATGCAAATTATTTAATAAACTTGATTATGCCAGCAAAGGTATTGAAGCTGAACTGGCTTACATAGTGTATATTTTATTTTTATTTGTTTACTACATATGCCATGCATAGCAAATGTAGATTCCTTGAATCAAGTCTTAAGAAAAAAATTTCTATTTCTCTTTAAAGCGTGATACTTACCTTACTTTCTCCACCAAAGTTGATGTGTATTTTTGCTTAAAAAAAAACCTAATTTTTTTCTTGAGAAGTATCTGAAGAGAAGAATATTACCTCAGTGTTATGAATATCAAAATGCCGCTATTTATAGCTTTTCTAACCCAATATTTAACATGTTTGCTGCCAGGGACAAAATAACTCTTCTTAGCAAGTCGTCAGTCTAGTGCCACTGATGAACTGACGAGATAACTCATCTTATGATAGTGTGTCATTAAATTTTTTCTTTCTTATATACATTTATGTATATATTACATTTATTTAGTTGATTAGTATTAACATTAAACCATTTTTAAAATGCAATGAAGACTTTCTATTTTCATCAATTTTTACGAAGAAAAAAAAACCTGGCACAGGAGTTACAATGTTAAAAAATATACTTAGCAGCAAACAGGTTAAATTGGTGTATCAGGATTTTTTATTGATGAGTGATAAAATACTGCATAAAAAGGTTTTTTTCTAATCACTCGGTAGAATGTATCTAATTTAAAAACTAAATTAACTATATTCTCAGTCATAGTAAGAAAAAACCTAGTTTCTGTGAGCTCTTTATGACTCATACAGAGCTCATAGAAACTAGGTTTTTTCTTTATCGTGCCTGTCAATGTTTTTTTCATCCTTTATTTTCCTACTTTATAAATTCTAAACAAGTCCACAGTATGAATACTGTTCTTTGTGCATCTATGTCAATGCTTTTTATTTCTGACCCCAGCTTAGTTAATCAATGACTCCAACCATATCAATAGTGCAATACCTTTTCCAATTCATTCCAGGAACATACAATCTCCAACAAATAACCATTTATTATTTTACTCTAATTTTTCACCTTCAAAACTGGGGAATAAAATCATATACAGCCCTAAGAGTGAGCCCCTTGGCTGTGAGAAGCATAGAACAGATGTTATATATAGGTACTTTGCTGGAAAGTAATGGTATTGTAGATCATTACTACTGAGTAGTAAGTTTGATCCTCACTAGTTACCCAATATTTGCAGCCTTGTACCAAAACTAAGCTCATCTTAGTTAATATGCTTTGATGTAAATGATTTGGGCCTTGCAGATGGGTTATGGAACATTCATAGCAGTCGATTTCATACTCAAAATAATAGCCATGTCTATTTCCTAGCCAAAATGAGTAGGATCAGTATCATCTTATCTCGCTAATCTATGAAACTTATAATTGACCAACGTCTAAAGTAAAAGTAAATAATTTAATTTTTACAATGTTATCCAAAGCTTTTGAGGGCAATAAGTAAAAAAAAAATCTTTTTAAATAAAGTTGTGTAGTAATTATCACTGAAAAAGATTTCGATAAAAATTAAATCTTATTTTTTTGTTAATATTCTCAGAGATCCAAAAAACATGTTTTAAAACCAATGATTAAAAATATGTACTTAATTTTCAATTTACTTGACTATGCTACATAAAAAGAAAAAGAAAAACTTTTCAGAGTCATTTTTTTTCTCAATAATATCAATATTTTTGCTGCTATTTGTATTCATACAATTTCGAAAAATAAAACATTTTTATCATGCTATGAATTGTTTCGGCTATGAAGTAGACATGGCTATTATTTTGGCTATGAATTCGCCGGATACCCTTGCAGACAGTGAGAATTTTAGATAAATCTCAAATGTTGAATTTTGGATAAAAATATTTGATTTTACCATTGATGTGAAGATCATGTATATTGACCAACCACTGCATGCAAAAAGATATTATTATAAAAGAAGGATTGAATAGATGACAAACACGATTGCTTAAGAGTAGCTAGCACTGTATTAATATAATTTTTGAAATACAACTTGACAAGCACAAAAGAAAAAAAAAAAAGAATCACACACACATACACATGCTTATAAAAATGGACATATATTCATAATTAAGCATACATTCAATTCTACATACATACAATCATATATAGATACAAATTAAAAACAAACAGGTATGTGTACTTGATTCTTCTTGATAGATGTATGTATGCATACACAAACTCACACATTACAAAATGATTTATGTAAATGTACAAAAACCATAGAGAAAAAAAAAAGGTTTTATTGTTTTCATAACATTTTGCAATAGCAAAAGAAATTTAAAAGGAGGATACAAAACAAGATGGCCACTGTACAATCTGACATGACTGCCATATAATGTAATTTCAAAAACAAAAATATGAAAGTAATTTTTTTTTCTCCTCACGCTTTTGATAATATTAAAATGAACTTTCTTATGTTGTACTTTGGCATATTGATAAAATTGAACCATATATTAAAAAAACAAAAAAAAAAAAAACAAACAAAAACAAAACACACACTCACAAAATCTAAATCAGGGAAAACTTTTTAAAAGCCAGTTTAAAATAACCATTTATCATCTGCTTTCTTCTTTAATCTTTGTTGAAGATCATTAAAACTATTCACATATTCAACAATAAAAAAAAAAAATATTTCAAAATATTTCTCTCTCTTACAGAGAAAACCTGTAACTTGAATTATAAATATTGATCAAATGATATCAATAAGTATGTACTTATAATTATTTCACAAAAACAAATTTAAAAAAAAAAATATACATTCATAAATTAGAAATTAAATAGAAGCAATAATATATTGATTTATTTTTTATTAGATGAAGCATCGTCAACCATCATTAATTTAGTATTTCCTTTCATCTTAATTTTTAGCAGCTTTTCATCACAATTACTCAGCCTGTCAGTCTAGGACAGAGAAAAACAATAACAAAAATGGTACCGAGAAATCGGGGGGAAAATGAAAGGTAGGTTTAAAGGTTACTTTTGATCTTCTGCCAAAACATAGGGATCTCGTAGCTCAATCGGTAAGAGCAGCTGGTACAAATAACCAGGCTTTCCTGAGGCAAATGGGATGCGAGTTCGAGTCTCGCTGAGAGCTTATTCTTTATTTCTGATCCGCACTGTTTACTTACTGCCATAGACTGACCGCCTGAGTAGTTGCAATCAGAAACAACTAAAAATTTTTAAATTAAGATGAAAGAAAATTCTAGTCAAAAATTAATAATGGTACACATTCAATATATTAAATTTGGCATTGTTAACTGGTTTAAATGTTTAATGTACGAACGTATAATGGAAAATATACAGTTGTTGCAGAATAATTATACTTCCATACTCAAAAAGGTGTTTCTGTTTGCCTACCTCTTCATTCAGACACTATTGATGAGTCCAGAAAGAATCTACAAAAACTAACACCAAATGTGATTTCTTAATGAAGAGCAACCCTGTATTAACTGAGGGAACCAAAGGAGCAAGTGAGGAAGGAATATAGGCACTCTTGGGTTATATTATACATTTACAAAAGACAAAGAAATCATCATTGAAAATGAGGGAGAAAAGAAAAGAAAAAACAACTTTTCTTCTGCTTTACCGCTTTCCCTCCCCCACAGAAGTCCAAATTTGAAGATGGTTAGCCATTACCAAACTTGATGCAAACAACCTTTTCAGCAATGTACAACAATCATTATGAGATAATATCAAGTACAATAGTAATGAGCCTTTCTTCTTTTTTTTTTTTACTAGGGTTGCCATACATTTGTATTTCCCTGGACATGTCCTCCATTTAGGTCTTAGAATCTTCATCCGGAAGTACCTTCTAAAGTAATTCAAATTTTGAATTGAGAAGTACCTTCATTCTAAAGTAATTCAAATTTTGAATTGAGAAGTACCTTCATTCTAAGGTAATTCAAATTTTAAATTGACCACTTAAAAATGAGTGGAGATAATTCATCAACATTTTATCAACAGCTATAACTTAAAATTAGATTAGAATAAATTTGAAGTCAAAACAGTCATCCTAGCATATAAATAATGTACAATTTTATTAGATCTTTCATGTTGCACAAATAACAATGGAGTTTAAAGAGTGTTTAATAAACCAAAACAGTTACATAATTCAGCTAATCATAATATTGATTCTTGGAAGGGATGTAAATATCACAGTCTATAGAAAATCAAAGAGAGAATGGTTTAAAATATTCTTATATACACACAGACACATTATCTATCTATTGATCTGTACAAAAAAAGAGTAAAGAATTTGGAAGCTTAAAATTATATACTCCTTCCTTAGAGGTTATGAATCATTTCATCATCATTTTTGCTATTAATCAGAGCTTGATGAACAAACACGAGATAAATTGTGATATTTTAAATTGTTTTCATCATATATGTGTAGACTAAACATTGAAATATCACTATTGAACTTTACTTCTATGCATGATCAAGAATGTTTAGGATCACTCATCTTTATGGTTCCTATATTAAATCAAACTTTTTTTTTATGGGCAATAGATATAAGCTCATTTCGAGGTTAAAATTTACACTGTTTTGATTAGAGAATCTGATATTACAAAGTTTATTGAAAACAAAAAAGACAATGGAAAAAAGTTACAAGTTTTACATGATATAGCTCACATTTGCCCTGTCAAGTCCTCTAAGGAGCCCTAGTGCAGAGCCACAGAAACACAGGGCGTCCCAAGAAACACTTTAAGGACTGCATCATAGACAGCCTAAAGCACTGCAAAACTGTAAATGAGCTGGAGTCTCATGCTAAGGACTGAGCCGAATGTCGCAGCATAACATGTGGCCTGTATATTTTTTTAAAAGAACCGAAGAGAGTGGATCACCGACGCCAGAGAACACTGTGCCCATGGCACTCCAATGCCCCCAAGCCTGTGCGTCAAGAATTGGACTTGTCAGCCACCTTTCGGTCCACAAATGACAGCACACCCACAGACATCATCAGAACAATAGTCAACCAACAATCTTATAACAACAACTATAAGCTTCTAGTGTTTCAGTATCTCAAGAATATCACTTTATACAAATGACTCACTGATTTTTGAAGAAGTCCTTGAAAAAGTTAATATTTTTGAACAGACAGAAAAATAATGTTTAATGTACTTGGTTTATAGTTTTAAAATGAGGAAGAATCGGTTAGAAGATACATATCTTTAACAACTGCTTGACTGCTCTTTGTGATATAATCTTTAACAAACTGTCTCATAACTAAAAAAATAATTCAAACACACATCAATTTTTATATCGGAATAGAATTTCATCACCATTGGAGATAAGGACCCAAGTCCATACAAAATACCAACTTGGGGAAAAAAAAAAACAAAAAAAAACAAAAAAACTCCAGGTCACATGCTTAACACATGAGCAGTTACTATTTTTGCCATGAAAAAAAAAAAAAAGAATATTTAAAAAAAACTGCAACAGGAATACATTCATCTTATGATATAAAAGCCAATGTCAATTTTTGTTTGTGCCACGCTAAAGCGAACAGATATATAAAATTAACGCAACCCTGCTGTGATTTGAACGTAGGCAAGTAATGTATCCATTAGGCCAACCATATGCTGCTTGTATATTGGGTGAAGTTAAGTTGAAAGTTAGCAACCGACCAAGCAAGCAGCAGGCACAGGTCGAATGGCTGCTGTTTTACTTGCTTGCCTGCCTTTGCTTTTGTTTACATCCAATATGTAGTACTGCACAAAGCCAAATGGAGGGAAATGTGGGTCAGAAGAGTGTGTTGAACCAATCCATAATTTATCCATACATAACAAATATTCCCATCATTTTTGACAAGTAATATGCTAGTCCATATATAAACAGAAGTATACAATCTACAGGACTCATCAAATATAAAACTGTCTTCACCCATTGTGCCATGTCCTCAATAGCCTCCTATGTTCCACAATGAAGCTGTACATTTCCTTGATTATCTTGGCATGTTACATAAGATCAAAACAATAAGGGGGAAACAATTCAGGAGAATAATGATTTAAAAATAAAAAAAAATTAGAATCCTGAGTAAGAAAGAATAATTAGAGAGAAAGATTGAAAATCTGTCTTCTATTCTGTCATAATAAATTTAAGGCACAAAAGGATTCTTTCAACAAGTCTCTCTACCCTGAAATTATAGCTTGTGCAGCCATTTGCAAAAACAGGGTTGAGTTATTTAAATGATGCAGCAAGAAGCATCAATTAACAAAGAAGCAGCCTTCAAGAATTTGAAGGTCCCAACACTCCTGCCAGCAGACAAATACCCTTGAGTGCACATAATAGGATCTCAGTTACATATTAAGAGACTACAAGTAGCACTGTATTTTTCATTGGAATTACCTCCTCCCTCTTAAGAAAAAAAAATCCTTCAAAGACTGCCAAAATACAAGGCATTTATTTTTTTAAAGTCATACCAGAACTATTTCATTAAGAAATGGTTACAGTATTTGATGGCTTATAGCCTCCCATTTCAACAGGGAAAATTAAGGGGAAAAAATGCATTTCCCTGAATTCTGTTTATTTATCACTGTTTTTTTTTTTTAACTCTTCAAGTTCTGGCATCAAGTGGGGCAGGACAATGAAGTTTACCGTTACCTTTTGAGCCATTTTTTGGGGAAAAAGGAGCTTATATGTCATCAAATACTGTAATTGAACAGTGATAATATTTTTCTTAGTATAAGAAAAAAGAATTAACTTCTAGCAGCTAAAGACCAAGGTAAACAGAAACTAATATTATGTAAGTATAAAAGAGAAACTAACATTATAAAAGGAAGGTAAGAGTTTAAATTGAACATTACTTTAATTCTAACTTCAGTGAACCTTGGAAAGTACATCAAACAAAGTTTGATAAAACAGGTCGCCAAAATCAAAACTAGTATCACAAGAAGGGGAACTCTCCTGTTTGAGGAACCAAGGAAGATTTTCAATTGAAACAATGTTAAATTATTCAACATTCTTCTAAGAATCAGAGAAAGCTGGATGGTTAATTGTTAAACTATTTGCTTAGAATAAAACTTGAAATATTTTAAAATATTTTAGTTGTTCTACTTCAACAAGAAAACTTTCTACTTGATCATGAAATTTATTCCAAACATCACAACATCCAAATCTATGAAAATCTTTTTTTAACCATTAACACTCTGTAGGCGACTTCTTTCGCCAAGCAAAAAGCTGGTCCAGCCACTGCAGGTGACTCCTATCACCGAACAATACAGTGTTTGAATTTTGCGGTTGTGTTGTCATGTCAATTTCAGTCGTACATGAACAGACACACAAGTTACAGGCTTTCAAAGTTACTAAGTGCACAAAATCTTGGCATCCTTGAAAAAGAATGCAGAGTGCTAAAGGTTAAATGATAAATGAATTGAAATATAAGTTCACAGTGTGCTCCAGCTAACATCAAACAGGTTTTTACTTTAGAAACAAAATAATAAATACAAATTTGTTTTTGTTTTCAAATTTACAAATAGGCATATTATAGGCTTTCAGTAGGTATTTGTTTGAGATAGGCAAACTATAGACAATTCTAAATAAAATAGTGAACTGTGATCAGAATTAAATATACAAGAATGAGATGAATGAATCACATCCACATGAAAAAGTCTCAAGGAAATAACACAACAATTTGAAATGTAATAATCTTCCATGAAATGAAGATATACTAATGCTGCCTTCTAAAATAACATGTACTTAAGAGTTGTTATGCCATTTCTATTGCTTTCAGCGATTGAAATACTAGGCCATCCCACAAATATTTTTTTAACATTTTTATACATTGCAGCATAGTTTGGTATATTTTATTCACTAAATGCTTTTCTATTATTTGGTGCAACTTTTGTTTACAATCTGATGTATAAAATTTGGCAAGATTTAAAAAGAATGGAAAAAATATCAGATATTTATGAGATGACAATAAATATTAAGCTGGATCAATTTTTTTAAATAATGCTACAAGCAAGTAGATTGTCGTCCATGCTGGCAAATATGAAAAATTGTATTGAAAGATGTTATAGAAATTATGGTCTCATTTGATCTGAAAAAAATTCAAATATTTATGATTTCATTTTTAGAAATAATGTCAATATGGCATTTGAACTATAATGAATAAAAGATAGGGTTGAACTATTTTAACCTTTAGCGCTCTGTAGGTGACTTTGTTTGCTGGGTAAAAAGTTTGTCCTGCCACCCTGATCGCCGATATGGTGCTTGAATTTCTTGGTTGTGTTATGCCAATTTCAGTCATACATGAAGAGACACACAAGTTACAGGCTTTCAAAGTTACTGAGTGCACAAAATCTTGGCGCCCTTGAATAGGAATGCAGAGTGCTAAAGGTTAAACATGATTAATTCTTGAAGATGAAAAATGTGTAAAATTCTGGCAAGATTTTTATTTGCAGATATTGATTAGGAAAGTAGTACACATACAAGAGCTATCTTTTCTGGTTGAAAGCTAATGAGAGAAAAGGGAACCTATTTTTGTTTTTTGTTTTTTTATATATAATTAAAAATAAAAATAAAAGAAATTTATATAGAATAAAGTCTTACAACGATCACACTCTCCTGAATTTGTTTAATAAAGATTTGTTTTAAGTAATGTTAATAGTACTTTTCAAAAGCAAGTCATGGCATAAATTGGCATCAACCAATTTAAAGTAAGTTTCTTAAAAAAATATGAATATATTGTTTTTACATTACTTGGAATGAAATTGTGTATTTACTTCATTAAAATATATAAAATTAACATTTGGTATAAAATTCTGACCTTTTTAAATTTATTACTCAATTAGAAAATTTAGCCATTCTTCTTAAAGA
>VCCN01001084.1:1122967-1134376 GCA_006491835.1 Architeuthis dux | reverse complement strand
AAAAAAAAAAAGAAGAAAATGCCAAGCCCCTATCTGGCCCCCTTCAGAAGACCTAAAAGTAATCATTTCAGATTACAAACCCTAAGATTTATAGACCTCTTCAGTGTCTGAAGGTGCTCTTCTTTCAAGATGGGTTAATTTTGTGTTGATATAATTAATAACTTACAATTCCATCTATTTAAAAATAAAAGATTAAAAATATTAAATCTCATGAATGGAAAAAAGCAAACATTGATATACATTAGTTGACCATCAAAACAAAACATATTCAAAATGTTTCTTTTACATTTTTGTTTAGATATTTATCAATAGAGAAAATACTGTATATGCCGGTATACAAGACGAACATTTAATTTTAAAAAAAATTTGTTTTTTAAAAATAAAAAAAATGCAAATATTACACTGCGTCCAATGTGGTGTTATTATGACTAGGGGGCCATCTACTAAAGCTCGATATGGACAGTTATGTGGCTTGGATGAGTTGCAGTGAGTGGTAGTCCTCCAAATACCCTTGTAAACATTTGTCTTATAGTTCGGTATGTACGGTAAATATACAAATGAACTGACACCAGGGAAGTATTAAATAAAATGTTTAGAGAAACTACTTAATGTGTAAAAGCCTGCTTCTAAGCTTGGCCTGAAATAGTTTGCTAAACAATCATCATTTTTACTAGCTGAGCCACAGAATATTTTCTTCAATGAATTTTAGTGAGTGGTTATGTCTTTCTAACATATTAGTTAGTAACAAATAAATTTTATTACTGTTGCATATTTTAAAGTTTTAAATGTCAGTAAGTAGCCATAGATTTTCAGCTTGGGCTGAATATGAAAATTTCATTCGAAACCTTTTCTTTATGAGTGTTTTTCCTTTTTCCCCCCCAAATCTTCCTCACACTCTCCACAGTATGAAGAAAAAAAAATTGAATAACTCCTGATTTGTCCCAGGATTGAAGTTTTAAATTCACGAGTTCTGCGAGTGACCTCTTCTGAAAATGTTTAAGCTTTTGAAGAAGGCTCGCATCCGACGAATGCGATTCCTTTTTCGGTTCTGTTTTTCCATAGCAGCCAAAGCTTCGCGTTCTTTGCGTCTAATTTCTCGCACCAAACCATGGAACACATCGTCCACACACTGACGTAACACAGCTGATGTCTCGTAGAAAGGACAACCAAATTGGCAAGCCAGAGATGAGCCTTCATCTGAGGAGACCTGACAAATGAAAAAGAAATTATAATAGAAAGCATAAGAAAATTTTATTTTTTAAATTCAAGCAAGAAGGCATTTTAGGGATTCATTTAGTACTTCACAATAAAACTTGTTTAATTTGTTTATTTATTTATTAAATGAAAATGCCTCTATGTTAGGGCTGGATTAGCCTATACACAAACTACGCTACAGCGTAGGGCCCAAAATAAATAGTAATTAATCACTACTACTACATGAAAAAGGAATTAAACAATAAAACTGTCAAAATAAGAACATTCCCTGATGTGAAGTCTGAGCACTCACTATAATTGTTAAGATGTTATTAATAATATCTTAAAACTTAATAAAAATGTTCTAACAAATATCTCTTTAAAAAATGGAATGAATATATTACACATTAGCACATAATCCACTTTATTCACACAATTGACAGATCGCATTACTTACTTAAAATTATACACAAAACGGGGGGGGGGGTTCAAGATTAGGGCCCCCATATTGCTAATAGCCTAAAATACACAATAATTCAAGTGATAAAAATGTGTATGAAACTTAATAAAAATTTACAAGCTTATCAATACAGAGAAATATTTACCAGGCATCATTTTTCCCTAAATTCTTCTATATATTTCAGTTAATAATTCACAAAATTAATGTCAGTTCATGAAAATATTTTACTTGCTATTTTAAAAAGAATTTTATTTTTTAAATTCAAGCAAGAAGGCATTTTAGCGATTCATTTATGAGATGTTACCCAAATGTTCAGGTAATTTTAACAGATTGATTATCTGTTCATCTGTTAAATCACCCAGCATCCCCAGTGTCTTGAACATTTCGCACATCTCTTGATATCACTCCTCCTTTGAGGAAGCCATTTTGCGCCTTAAGTTCCCTGAACCTTTGTGTTGGATCTCTTACATTTTATATGGTTCTCTTGTAAATATAATAAAAAGAAATCAGTCAAAAGGTTTTGATACTGAAATACTTTAGAACACAAAAAAAGACTGAGAAATTAGAAAAAAAAAGATAGGCATTTCTTCTTATTCACTAATACAGAATAATTGTTATTTAAAGTGGAATCATAATATTTAATATACGAGATGCTACCCAAAAGTTCAGGAAATTTGACAGTGATGAAAACATGTCTGGTTAGTCACTCAATAGAAACCAGTATGCTGTGTTGGGGGTGATCAATTAAAAAATTATTTAAATTTATTTATTTGAAATAAATGAATAACATTTTTTAAACAAATGAATCGACCAATGAATAAGTTACTTCTCTCGCGTTCTGTTGGGCAGTGATCACTAAAAATGTCTGAATTTTCCAAAACAAACGTAAATACTGCTGGACACAAACAAAGGGATGAATTTAGCATAAACTTACATTGCAAATTGAACCCCGCACTAAAAACCTATTTAGGGGGGAATTTTCAAAAAACAAAATAAAAACCTCTTTTTCTAGACATATGTTTAATGTTTAAATTTTCAGACTTCTAGCTCCATTGATGCACCCTGTATGCATGATACATACATTGCCAGCCAGACCAGCTTAAAAACTGAAGAGAGTTTTGCTTAACGGTTTCTAATAAAAACAACCAATACATAGTTACCACTGTCCCCTTTAAAGTAGACCTCTTAGACATGTATGTAGTGGTTTGCAAAAAGTAACCAGCGATAGAAGCAACTAATCAATCATTTATCCATCCAATCACCAAAATCTTGCCTTTAGCCAAGCCTGGGTTTTGTTATCATAGCTCAGGGTTCTTCACATTAAATTTAATTTCTTTTTCATGTCACATAATCTCCAAGATGTGTTTTTCCTCGCAAGAGGAAACTAACATCTGGGTTTTGTCTACACTATGACACAAAGAGTTTTATTCTTGTTTACCAAAAAGAAATGTGCTCAGATTTTTTATTTCACTGTTATTTTAAATTACTATCTCTCGCTTTTTAGATTTTACACTAAACTCTGATTTTACTTAATGTTGATTTTATTTGCTTGTAAAATCTAGACGTATTACCTCTGCCAACAGTTGTATTACTCTGTGTCCATCTTTACGTGTGTCTGCACGATATCTCCAAAAGTTCTCAATGAATTGTGTGGAAGGGTAAGTCATGGGCTAAGGAAGAAGTGATTAAATTTAGGGGTGGATCCAGGAATTGTTTTTGATTGAGATATTTTTCCATTTTTTTCTCCATACATTTACATATTTACTCATGTCTGTCCACACAATATCTAAAAAAAGAAGTGGAATTTTGGGATGGATCCAGGAGTTTTTTTGTGTTGACTTAGTGTACAGTGTTGGCAGAGGTATGCACTGTCATGACCTCTGGACACTTCCATGTGGTCAACCTCAGTGTCTAGAGTTGGCTGTGCTTTTAGGTAAAGTCACCAGTCAGAGACAACTTGTCACCGAGCCTGGTCACACCTATTTTGGCATCTCCTAAATCAAGCATATCTAAAGATGAGCCATTTCTCCTAAATGCTAACCACACTATTCTATTTTTCCTCCCTATCTTCTAAACTACTAACCAGTACTAAAACCACTAACTAAAGCTAATACTTAAGAAGAAACAGACAAACTGAAGAACTTGACTGATCACCTTGTGTTTCTACATAGAAAACAAAAGGTAGGTTGTCTTTTATATATATTGTTTGACTTCATGACTTCTTTCGAAGCCCAAGTCATCACAGACTCTCTTAGTGCTCTCTAGTTAAAAATTGCTTTCAGTAATAAACAATGTTAATTCCTTTCTCCAATCGACCATTTATAAAATAATCAGTGTAGATTTCAACTTGTAAAATCTACACTATTCATAGTGTCACATACACACACACACATACATATTTGATACGAGATGCTGAATAAAAAAGGTTCATTAAAAAAAACTGTTTTAATTCATTTTGAGTGCAAATGTGAAGATATTTTCAGAATTAGAAGTGATTCAGAACAGATTAAAATTTTCTATGCAGTCAAGTGAATTGTCCATGAAAAATACAGAATGATCTAAGAATTATCAATGAACAATAATATACATACACACACTGGTTGGCATAAAATTACTGTATATGCCAGTATGTTTGTTGTGTGGATGTAGGGGAATCCAACAGAATGGTAGATTTGATTAGACAATGTGGAAAAAGAAAGATTGAGGAAAGCATGTTACGCCTAAAACATGTTTATTATCATGAAGATAAATCTTTATGCATTTCGTCATTGTGAACACCATCATCAGAAGAGATTTGAACACAGCAGAGTCATGCTGCCATCTGTGCTGTGTAGTGGAAATAAAATGAGATGTGTTTTGTATGTTTGGGTGACTTAGTTTGTTCAATGGGAACTTACTTATAGGGCTGGTTGTGGTTTAGAAAAGGTCAGTATATGAGCTATAAAGTGGGTGAGGGTAGGGAGCGGTGTGTTTAGGTAGAGTATCATCTTCATGATAATAAACATGTTTGAGATGTAACACGCTTTTCTCAATCTTGCTTTTCCACATTGTCTAATCAAATCTACCATATGCCAGTATATGAGACAGATATTTAATTTTTTTTTAAATGTCCAATGCACTGGTATTATGACTAGGGAACTGTCTACTGAAGCTAGATAGAGACAGTTATGGGGCTTGGATGAGTTGCAGTGAGCAGCAGTCCTCCAAATACCCTTGTCTTATAGTCTGGTATACACAATCATTTTTAACTTTATGTAAGGAAGCTAACATTGCTGCCCCAGTACCCCTAAGAATTTTGAGGAAGAGGACAAAAATAGATAGTTGTTCAAATTTGGAATACTGATTGTTTAGTAGTTGGTCTACATGATCTACTGAAGACAAAGTGCCTATTTTATATGGCCCAGGAAACAGAGATGAAATCAATGTCTGCTTTATATCATAATATAAGAGTGAAACTTTAAATTGTTACTGAATAAGCCTATTTCTTAAAAACTCAATATTTTTATTGAAGAAAAAAAAATGAACACCAGTTTTAAGATACTAGGATGCAAACTGATAAAAACATTTTTGAAAGCCACTGAGTCTTAGTTAAACCTGTAATAATTTATCAACTGTCATGTCTATTTATTATGATACTGTTCTAGGTGCTAATACTGGCAACCTAAAGTTTTGAGAGTTTGAGGACTTGAAAAATTTAATAGGATTAATTTATTCAAGATGCCAGTCATGGGGTGTTATTTAATGGGAATATCACAAAGTGTAACTTCAGAAAATTGAATTTATTACTCAAACCATATGCTGTATTTGTGCTGATATTTTTTCTTGAAAGGTTTTACATAAATAAAATCACTTTTTAGAAAATATATAGGGTGACCCTAATATTGGCATAATTTAGGAGGGGGTAATATCGGCAGATTTTTTTTTTATAAGTACTAAATTTTAGTCTTTGTTTTAGCATGCCGAGGTGAGGCCAGTGGAGTCAGTTAAATCTGACAGCCGCAGTGGAGGCTGTGAAGAAAAAGGAACTGAGCCAGAGAAAGGCTGATTCTGTCTACAATGTTACTCAGGTACAGGATTATTTAAAGACTAAAAATGAGACAAAGAAGCAGTTGGGGCAAAAAGTCACATTTACTGCTCAGCAAAAAGCCCACATATGTGAAAGAATTATAAAGTACAGCAACATTAGGGTCAGAAGCAGAATAAAGTCAATGTGGACAGACAGTTTGACACTGGGGAAGTTGCTTGATAACACATTCTGCACAAAGCCAGAAAAGCTGTTTAATATGAATGAGAAAGGTGTTCAGCTCACCATTCATCATCAACAAGTTGTATTAGCTAAGAAGGGCAATTCACTGCTGTACAATGTTTCTCAGTCCATTACGGGTTTTGAGATGTGTCAGGTGGGAGGACACAGGAATCAAACAAACAACCAACCAAACTTACTCATTTGCATATATGCCTTCTATATGTATAAATTAATTTCATATCTTTTCAGTTATTCATAATATACATTTTAAATTTCAGTTAAATATTCTTATTGCTGATCATTATCATAAAAATTCTCATCTGCCAGGTAGGCAGGAGCTTATGTTGTAATATCGGCATATGCCTATATTATGGAACTGAGATGCCGGAATTACAACCATCCCATAAAAGAGTTGTAATATCAGCATTTCTTTTAAATGAGGGATCTACAGCACTGGAATCAGTACTACCGCCCAAAATGTGTTTACACCTATGTTCATATTCTAATCTATAAAATTATGGCTTTGGGGGGGGATTTTTGAAATCCATATATTGTCACAAATTGAGTTTATGCTAAGGTGGCTGATAAACACTCTCCGTACAGTATGCTTAATAATTTGATGATGTTTATTCTTCTGCATATTAAGCATGTATATAATTCATATTTAGCATTACCTATATCCATATAGGTGCTTTTTCAATCTATAAAAAAAAACTGGCGTTGAATTCCCTTTTTTTGTTTTGTTTTTACATATGTTTCATCTATGATTGAAATCATAATACAGAGGCAGCCATTTTTTATAATCATGGATAATGTTATCAACGTTTACTGTTATCAAAAGCAGCCAGTCTAGTCACACTGTATTTAAAATGAATTAAAAAATTTGTTTAAATAAAAAAAATAAAAATTTCATATTAATTTTTGATAATGTAAAGTTTTTCATAATAATGAATTTAATAACATAAAAAATGAATATAAATTTATGACAATGAATGTAAATTGTTCCAATTTTTATATCTTGGCTTACAATCAGTCGTTTATTGTGATCTAAAAAAACTCCTGTCCCAAAGTTATCACAATAAGTGTCTCTTCCTGTATCTAAAATTACAAAAGAAAAAAAAAAAAAAACTACCTATCAGCTATGCTTTGTACAAAATCAGCTATGCTGGTCAAAATTAATAAAACCTTTTATCCATTTTCGGTTTTTGTAGAGTAGTTTCCCCAGCTTATACAGCAGTTCAACCATACCATGATTAATCTAGTAGTGCTTTTTACTCCATATACAACCATTTAGTTCTCTTGGGCCACTTTTCTTTTCACAATTCTTTACTATTAAAAAGGTCCACTTGAATTAAGAGTAGGACAAATAAACAATGCATTTCCTTTTGTTAAAGAAATATTTTATACTCTTTTTCTTTCTTTATTATTATTATTATTATATTATTCATTCTGCCTGACTTTACACAACAGCCTCAGCAAATGGGATTGGTAGAGAGAAAACATTCCCAACTTAAAATAGAAAATAAATGACATATCTATAATAATATACAATAATAAATATTAGCAATATTTGTGGTAGTTATGTATATAAAAGCCCTATTTTGTCAGTAATGCTTGCCTTAATTTCTGACCAGTGACAATCTTTTTTCCTGGTTTTCAATGCACAGAATACAGATTAAGGGCCAAAATAAATTTTAGGAGAAAGAAAAAATGCGAAACTTAGTGTTTAATCATCCAACTTTTATCCCTGTTGTTAGAAATCTTTACTTTTCTAAGTGCAGAAAACTGTTGATCTGTGTTTAAAATGTGTTGATTTACTTACTTTTACTTTACATTACGCTGGCTATGGCTTCAGCCGTCTCTGCGTGGGCTCCACATACCACATAACTACTTATTCTGCCCATTTGTGATATGTGAAATAGACTTAGAGGCGACAAGCAACTGGAGTGGTGTCACTCACTTCACTTTGCTCAGTAAGTTAACCCAAGTTAAATGTGCAAAATCATAGAGAAGTTATTAAAAAAAAATGACCATAAATATCAAAACTTAAATTAAAATATTAAAAACTAGATCAACTAGCATTCCAAGGGAAATTATGAATCACTGCCACCCATATATACTGCTTTTTACCTTGTAAATTAAGCAGTGGTGGTGGTTCAGTTACTTTGATGAAAATACTACCAGCATGGTTTTAAAAAAAATACAGATCTGATTAGTCACTCAATAGAAACTGTCACGTGACCAATGTCATGTTGGGGGTGATCAATTACAAAATTGGAAAAAGGGGTGATCATTGAGTAAGTAACTTTTCTTAACTTTTTGGGGCTGTGATTACTAAAAAGTCCAAATTTTCAAAAAACAAGTGTGAATGCTGCTGGACACAAACTAAGGGACCAATTTGGCATGACACCCCCTCCACACACACACACACACACACACCTAAAAACCTTTTCAGGAGGGGAATTGGAAAAAAAAAAAAAAAAAAAAAAAAATTTTCCCTACTTATTGAGGAGAGTGTGTGTGCAAAATTTCAAGTTTCTACTATGGTTAGGGTTGGGCGAAGTCCGGATACATAGATAGATAGACTAGCATTCCAAGGGAAAATATGAATCACCACCACCCATATATGATCCTTTTTACCTTGTAAATTAAGCAGTGGTGGTGATAAAATTAAGTTACTTTGATGAAAATGCTACCAGTAAAGTTTGAACCATAAATTCAGGATTTAAAAAAAAAAAAAAAAATAATAAATACAAGCATGAATGCAGCCAGACACAACGTAAGTGATCAATTCATTAAAGGGAGTGTGTGTGCAAAAATTCAAGTTTCTACTATGAACGGTTAGGGCTGGGCAAAGTCCAGATATATAGATAGATACATAATGAACACATGAATAACCTAAACCCAGCAAGAGTGTTCAAACTGTTCTGTTGTGGGGTGTTCAGTACATTTTAGATCTTTAGTTGGTAAACTTTTTAGCCCCTTGCAACTGAAGTCAGTCTATTTCGTCGCTAGTGAAATCTGTAACACCCAAATGGTTGAGTGAATTCCTATTTCATTTCAGAAAGGGATTCAGTAAGTTTGGTAACTCACCTTTCGCATGTGTTCCAGGTCACATTTATTTCCAACTATCACAATAGGAATGTCTTCCCTATTCCGTACTCTGTCTATCAAGTTTTTGTATGTGATGGCTTCTTCAAAACTCCGTCGGTCAGTAATAGAATAGCAGATAATGAACCCTTCTCCTTTCCGCATATATTGTTCTCGCATAGCAGTAAATTCCGGCTGAAAAAAAAAATGTGTGTGTTTTTGTTAATACACTAACCCTTTGGGGTTTTTGAACTCATAGAAAACAATTATGAAATATCCAAACATAAAATTAATGTACTTGAGGAATACCTTACAGTGCAAATTAATCCAGACTGACTAATTAAATTTTAGAATAGAGGCTTTGTCAGTGGAATATTAACTGATCACTTTATTTTACTGCTCCTTAGGTTGAATACAGTATAGAGCAACCATTCTCAACCTTTTTTTCTTAAGAGCTCTTCTCAGGTTCCAGAGCCCCCTGTCAAACGGATACAATACAAACAGATTGACTGAAATAATAATAAATTAATTTCTGTCTATGGCCCCAATCAAATGTGCCAGGGCCGCTGTTGAGAAATGCTGGTATAGAGGACTTAAATTGAAATTTCTCTGGTATAACAGATTAAAAAGTGAAAATTTTCAGATCAAAATTCAGCTAATAACTATGTGTCGTGCTACAGACTTATTGATCCACCACCGTAAGTCTGCAACCTTATTGTGATTTTTCTACTGAGAGGAACTGCTTATTAAGTTGTTACCTGTCCTGCAGTATCCAGAATGTCAAGCTGTGCAGGCTCCCCATCAATACGAGCTTGTTTTTGGTAGGCATCCTCTGCAAACGCAGACAAAAAAAAAAGAAAAAAAAAAAAAAACAAGGCTTATTTGAGACTGATATACAAATTGAAACAAAAAAAAATCATTCAATACATTTAAGAGAAATTGAATTGTAATACCAAATTTCTGTATTTGTTAAGGGAGGTAAGTATTTGAGGAAAGGAAGTTCCTATATTGTAATCAACTTATTACCTTTGACAACGAAGTTGGAGAGGTATATGTATTCAGCCGCGTCCATCTTTCGATCTGTCTGCATGATATCTCCCAGTACTCAATGGATTTCAATGAAATTTTGTGGAAAGGTGAGCAATGGCATAAGGAACAAGTGGTTACATTTGGGGGCAGATCCAGGAATAAGCAACTTCCTGAGGTGAAAGGAATGCGAGTTTGAGTCTCACCTATAGTTTATTTCTTCATTTCTGATCTGTGCTGTTCACTCACTGCCATAGACTGACAGTTTGAGTTAATTGCAATAAAAAACAACTGAAAGATTTAAGCTAAAAGAAAATACTAGTAAAAAATGAATAATAGAGAGCAACTCTGCATACACACGTTGCTGTGAGTGGGTTGGGTCGATCAATAAATCTGCTACCACATTTCTGATTATCGTCATCATTATTGGACATAGACCTTCCCCAAGATCTGCCAGTTTTCTAGCTCCTGAGTGTCATGGTGTCAATACCTTTTGAACATGTCTAAATCATCAAACCATCTTATTTTTTGCTGGCCATAATTTTGCATATGATCTTGTAGGATCCATGATGTGAGTCATCATGGCTCACATCAGGGATCCAGCAGTTATCTGACATTCTTGCAACATGTCCTGCCCATTGCTATTTGAACTTTCTAATGGATTTTATGATATCTCTACCACTGTCTGCTTCTAATATAATGTGATCTCTCCATGTGATGTTAAGCATGAACTTCCGCTGTGCACATTGCATGGTTCTTAGTCTGTGAGCCAATCTTTTGGTTAAGTTCCATGTATCCACCAGCTATTATCTGGTTACTATAATTTGTGATCCAGAGGACTCTAGAGCAGTGGTCACCAACCTGGGTTTGTACGAACATAAAGGGTTCGTGAAAAAAAGGGGTTTGTCAGTATGGTTTGACACAGAAGCTTGATCAAAATTGTTAATATTAGGTAAAACATTAATAACACATAAAACATTTCGGCTTTGACAAAAATCTCATTTTGTGACCAATGTTGAACCAGTTCTGCTCTCCGTAAATTGTTAGATATTGTTTATATTAACTTTCATTATTAATTTACAGCGCACTAGTTTTATGAAATGGCATAGTTTTTAATAAAAGGAAATGAAAAGATTTGTACATATATATACTTTCTATTATCATGTTAAGTGTTCTTTCTAAGTATCTCACTAATATTTGGGGTTTGTATCATGAAAAATGGTTGGAGACCACTGCTCTAGAGAACTGAAGACAACTTGAGTCAAGGAATCTACAATATAACATATTGGAAATGACGAGTCTAAAATACAGCAAGATATAAAATTTGGAGAATTTATCATTGCTAACCTCTTTTAAAACTTATTTAAATTTAAGAAATTAAATTTTCACCCGG
>VCCN01001084.1:1110886-1122750 GCA_006491835.1 Architeuthis dux | reverse complement strand
CTTTATTCAAGTCACTTTACACATGCACACACAAATCTATATCTCTTAACAAATTTTAAAACTTAAAAAATTGGATGTTTTATGAAACTCACCAATGGTCGGATCATGGTATTCTAGGAATCGATGGCATACAAATTGTATCACTAGGGCTGCAAAATAAAAAGGAAAATATATGTTACATTTTTTCTTTAGAAATAACAGGGTTGTGGTAAAATACAAAAAGCAACAGGAAGCAAAACAAAAATATCATTTATCACCAGTAAAAATTGCTTAATCAATGAATAATAACCCTAAATTATTTAATTACTCACCACAAACTACTGTATAAAAGCTTTTTTAAAACCACATTCCCTTTACTTTCCATATTTTACAGGTACCGGAAGAAACACGAAATATTTCTATTGATTATTTTATTGATAAGTCTATTTTGGCTTTGCAAATCACTAAATGTTACAACATATCAATATGATCATTTTGGGTGCTGAGTGTTGGCTCATGTCAGTAGGAGGAGGTGACTTGGGTTAGTATGTTTGGGGCGAGAGTTGAATCTATAGTGTCAACTTCAGTCAATGGAATTTCTATAAGTAATGAATAGTTGCACTAATTCCCATTTTTATCCATAGCACTCCTATGGAGCAAAACATTGGAGAATTAAAAAAATTCCAGTGAGGAGCATTTTTTTTATACTTGTTTATTGAAATAACTATAACAATACACACAACATTTAACCTAAACAAAAGAAAGACAGATGCTTAGACTCAAATGTTTCTTTATAGATAAGTAAGAAGAAATAATATGGTAGAATTAATACAAAGCCTTATTAAAATAATATGTTTTGCTGTTTATTGTCACTTGCAAGAGTTAAGTTATATTTTAAGAACAGCTTAAGAGTTATAAGGATGTGGTTTCCACAATGGAGTAAGAATGCAATAACAGTTTCTGGACTGAGTCATCAATTAGGTACTTTTTGCATGACATACCAGAGGAGTGGTTACTTCTTGATATTTTGTCTTCTCAGATGTGTTTTGTTCTTTTCATATTATGTATGCCTTTGGAATACCTACATGATACCTTATTTATATATGTGTATAGTTACATATACTTGGCTAAATACCCGCTATAACGGGCAGGGTAAATTGCTGTAAAAAAATTGAATTGATAGATAGATGGAGGGATGGATGGATGGATGGATGGATGGATGGATGGAAATCAGAGTGTTTAATTTGTTTTTAAAAAGTGGTATGTGTGACTGTTACTAGTGGGTTTTTTTAACAATCTTGGAATGTACATATGTCAGCTTAACAGAAAATAAACAAAGTCATTCTTCCTCTTACGCTCAATCCCTCTCTATGAACAATACCAAAGTACCCACTGTTCTTTTACTCACTCCTCCACCCTATAAACGAATAAGCTATTTTTCAGCCAGCAGTCAGTGGATTCAGCTGAAAAAGCAGGCACAAAAAAAAAAATGTCCATTTCAGCACAAATCTACATTGTTCATCTCGTTTAGAATCAATCAAGATTGAGATTGAAAAGACTAACTAACATTGCTATTTGATAAGAGTTGCCAAACTAATTAATTAATTAGCTTTAATCTAGAACAATACACATTTTGGAAAGCAAATTATAGGCAAGAATAGGCAGAGTTTGTGCTTGTTCAAATACTTACAGGGGTGTATATTATTGACCCAACTTTGATTCCTCTCATCACCTTTTGATTCTCCCCGCCCCATATATTTTTCTTCCCCCACCATATTTCCTTTCTTGTTGAAATATACATTTGGTACCCTTGATAAGAGTTTGGATATATGCACACTGTATCAGCCAATTAATTATTTAACAATATAGCTAGTTTAAACCTAGAGGTTCACTGTTCCCTCAAAATGATATCCCTTGAAGTATTAGTAGGATTGAGTTTCCATTTCTCAAAGTGCTCTAGTAATCTCTTTCCCCTTACCTCTTCTTTAGATTTTCTCCCCTTAAATATTGCCTTTGATTTTCCACCCATTACAGGGGTCAGGGGCCAACTTTGTACACCCCTGAATACTTATGAGCAGTACTTTTTTATATAAATGATGGTTTGTTTATATAAAAAGTACTGTACATAAGTATATATATAAACCAAATAACTATTTTATATCAATACAACACACATGTATAATGAAAATAACCTTTTGATATCAATAACACACATCTCACTATTTGAAGAAATCTCAAATAAATTAAAGATTACAGATATTTCTATATTTCTACAGAGGTTTCTATAAATTATCTCCCTTGACTTTTGCTCTTTAGAATACAATTTGCAGAAAAGCAGAATAGATAACAGAATGAAGTATAACATTAATTTTTTAAAGTTAAAAATAAAAAATAAGTATGTGCAGAAAGACTTTCTTTTACTCGCAAAGAAGAATTAATGAAATATTTTTAAATATGCAAAGATATTTCATACTCTATTAAATCTAAACATAATTTGGACTGAAGAGAATCCTTTTTTGAAAACCTATTTAATTATTTTTGTGAAAGGTAATTCATTTAAATTTTTTTTATTCATCTTTTATTTTCTAATGCTGTGAATTCCATTTTGCTAATGAATCATTTTCATTTACTTTTATTTTGTCTCTTGAAGTAACTTACAAAAATCATACGTACAGGAATTTGCTTTGTCATCTGGATAATTGAAATTTATCCCAATGGATAAATTTCAATTATCCAGATGACAAATCAAATTTTTTAAAAATTCCTAGAAACCAGTTTTTCAACTTTTTATTTCAACGTTTTCTCACTGCCTTAAAAAAAGTGTAACCCCTTTCAAACATGCTCCTTTGGGACAGGCACTGCACTAGTATAAACCAAATAACTAACTTATATCTATATAACACATACATACTGTAATGTTCATAAGTATTTGTACTGATATTTTCTATAGTTTTGAGAAGGGTCATTAATATTCAAATGGTTCTTCTGACGATTAAACTCCTTGTTATTTGTGTTGTAAACACAACGTTTCAGCCGATCCATTCTTCGGCCTTCTTCAGGCGTAAAGTCCAAGTGTGATGAGTTAAACAGAAGTTATGTTTAAAGGGGGTAACCCTTATAGTGCAGGGCCAGGGTGTTTCTGTGTCTTATCAGGTTTAGGTCTGTTGAGAAGTGGAAGCCACATCAGGTTGAAATCTGCACTTGTCTGGCTAATGCATTTAGTCAACATTTTGATGTGAGCTGCTTCTTTGATTTTTCTCTGCTTCCAATTCATTTTCTGTCAATAATCTGGACGTTCTCTCTCCAGATGTGGTTAGCCATAGCCAATTTTTCTATCTGGCCCCTATTATGGCTTTCTTGTGTTCAACTCATCACACTCGGATTTTACACCTGAAGAAGGCCGGAGAATGGATTGGCCGAAACATTGTGTTTACAACACAAACAACAAGGAGTTCAATCGTCCGAAGAACCATTTGAAAGTATTTGTACTGTTCAATAATTCTTTATCCTTGCTGATTTAGTAAAAGCTTCTTTCATTAATATTATTATAACTTTTATATGTGTGTACTTAACTGACTGTACTCTTCAGGGTATTTTAACTCTTTGAGTAGGTAGTCCAAACAGTCAATTTTGGGGGCGAAAATGTTGCAGTAACGCTAATTTTTCCCTGTTTCTCAAGTGTTCATTCTCCATAATGTTGACTAATACAAAACTGTTATGCATGCATAATAAAGAATGTCCAATTCTGAATCTGTTGGTGTCTTATTTGTCACCATTTGACTTAGAAGGAATTTTACAGTGAATTTTCAATTTAATGTGTTTACAGTGTCCAAACTACGTTGTGACAGTTTTTTTTTTACTGTGGTTGAAATAAAAGGTATCTATAAATAAATGATTGCTGACACCTCCCTTTTCGATTTATGTCTTTGGAACCAATATCACCTAGTAGAAAAATAAATGTTCTTCAGTTTTATAGGGTGTTGTAAAGGCCATTTTTTTGTAAGTGTTCAATTTGCAAATGAATAAATAATCATAATTAGTGAACTAATAGGAGTAGTGAGACAAATGAGGTATCAAAATATTCAGAAAAACAAGACCTATAAGGGGAAACAGGGTGTACCTACTTTGAGGCACAGAATTTTAGGACAAAAAAGATCCATGTTACACAGAACTTTTATTTCCTAAAATCAAACTAGAAAGGTGATTTATTCAATTGAACTGAACTACTCCGCCATCTGTTGATAAGCTTGGGTACTAAACAAAATGGTGGGACAGAATATAAACTTTTGTGCTCCTAGATATATGAAGATAAAACGGTGATATTAAAAATGACCCACCACGCAGATACCAAAACTTCAAATGTGGGATAAAATTGAACCCACGATGCTTCAAAGAGCTCTTAGTTCACTGTATTGTTAATATTACACTTTTTTCTCGGTACATTTATCATGCAGATAAAAAGAACAAATAGTTTTCCAGATTTGGTCGCTTTCTGTTTGAAAAATACAAAATCTTACCCTGAAGATTTTCACTGTGCCCTACTATTATGGCCTTGTGCTAGGCCAGGGGTCAGCAAACTATGGCCTGTGGGCCTAATCCAGCCTGCAGCCTCATTGATTATGTGACATTGCATACAAAAAAAAAAAAATCTTTATTTTCCATATCTTTGGTTAGCGAACAATAAAATTCAGTATTGAAAAATAGAGCAAAAGACTCATTTTAGTAGTGGCCTCATACGAATCAATGTTTTATAGCTAAAAATGTTTTAACACTATGCATTCCTGCTGTTCTATTATTAATACACACAATTTGGCAATATTTGGTCCCAAAAAGAATTTCATAGTTCTCAATGATTGATAGTATTTGGAAGTTTATATAGGTTTATAATAGAAGTTTATGATAAAACAAAACAAAAAACAGTAAAGTGATTAAAAAAAACAAGCTGTTTCCATAGCCTTGCGGGATCATTATTTCATTTTCTATTAGCTTTGACCCGCAAAACAAAAACAAATTTCTAATCCAACCCATCTCCAAAAAATGTTTGCCGACTCCTGTGCTAGACTAAGATAAGCTAAGCTTAGTAATTAACCTGAGTAACTAGCTGTGGAGTAGTGGTTAGCAAGCTAGTAACACACACACCATTACTACCGACGTGAATTTAATTAATTAATTAATAATTAATACTTTTGGTCTCCTATCTTATTAAAGTACACTTAATAATTATTAGTAAGAAGTGGCACACAGAGTATTTTAACTCTTTGAGGCATAGCATTTTAGGACAAAGATTATCCATGTTACACAGAAAAAGAATTAAGAGCTAGCATAGTACCTATAAAAAATGACGGGATAATTTACATATGGATCGGTAATTCTGCCTAGGATCAGAGTATCTGCGCACTCTGCATAGGATCAAAGTATAGTAGCAGTGCGCTCTAGCGAAAGTTATGGAGCGTGAAACAAAGAGACAAACAGAAAAAGTCACACTGCTCATTACACAGATAGATTACAGTAGAAATCAAATAAGATAATTAAATCAGTTTTTATAATAACAGTTGCAAGTAATGGAAATTTTAATCACTACAAGCTCAGGTAAAGGAGGGGGGGGTGGTTGGATGTGGGGCTAGCAACTCCACCTGGTAAAACATACTTGCTACTGAAACAGCAGAGTGGTTGCAGCTATAGGCTCCACAAGGATTCTGCAGGAATAAACAACAATAAAAACAAACATTTTATTCCCTTCAAGCCCAAGGCTTTATAGAGAGAGCATTATTCTGTTGTTGATTTCTTGACCACTTGAAATCAGCTTTGCACTAATTTCGAAATGTGCTTTGAGATATTTCTGCAAATTAATGTAGAAAATAACCGTTTCTGCATTTTTCCAAGTTTGGTCTTTTTAAAACGAAGCAGTGTTTCCATCCTATTCAAAATGAAGATTATGCTACTTGCAGGTTTCTTATAATTAAAATTTGTTTTTCGAATCACTTTTTCCCCTAAGCTGTGCACGTTGGCGCACGCACACACATGAAATTAATGTGCTCACAAAAGATTTCAAATTCTGTAGATAGCTTACTGAGTTTTTATTGAACAAATATTAATTTGCTACGTCAAATTTAAAAGATTTTTGTGCACACTGACTACTAAAATTAGAGGGAACATTGTTTCCAATGGCGGATATTTTTGATATAGTTAGAAATAACGAGGAATCACTTGGATAAATATACCCAAGATTGTTTATGCTTAAAACATTTCAACGTAATTCATCTAAAAATGTGATAAACATATAAAAGCTATAATTCAAATAATTTTAACAACAATACAAGCATAAAATATACAAGCTAACCCTTTCAAGACTAACCTATTAAGGTGCTTAATGCCTGAATTAAAATATCTCATAGATTTCTAAAACAGATTCACGGGACATATACATACACACACACACACACACACACACACAAAAAAAAAGTTGTAATTTGCTAGTAATCGCAAGAATTCAATGTTACAAAATCAGAGACCAGTAACAAAACCAATGACTAACAATGTAAGCTGTTAGTCTGGTATTTGCCAGGTGTCCCCAGGAAAACTGAGGTTGCCACCCACCCCTGTCATAAGCCTTGTACAATTCTTCCAGTTTTCACATGCCATCAACCATCATAATCCCCCAACCATCTCTACCTACACAGCTTCCAACAGCCTATCTAAACCTGTACTAAGAAACTAATTGAGCAACTGACCTACTTATACCTATTAATAGCAAACAAAGCATTCCTTTACCAAATAGAATTTCCTACTGGAAAATCTGCAACTGTGTGTGTGTGTGTGTGTGTGTTGTGTTTACAAGGTTATTTCTGCAAGATTCCATTTTACACTAGGTGTTTGGCTCTCAGCTTGTCAGAAATTAAAAAAGATGCTTCGTGTTTTTATCTGCTTAAAATAGTATAAGATTTCATCCTACAGAAATATACAATATGTCTAATAAGACATACAGAGCACACAATCCTTTATGGAAAAGACATCTCATATATCTTAAGAGCTCTATATGTTCATCTGATCTAAGCTCTTCAATTTAAAGATGCTAATTGTAATAGAATGCAGCTCAAACAGTGCTATATTAAGAAAAGTAGGTCTGGATTTAGTTTAATTAGCAATTAAAACTGAGCACCGGCAATGATTTTGTACACTAACAAACACTGCTTGATTCTTTTGCGTTAGACCAGGGGTTGGTAAACCTTTTTGGTGGCAGGACGGAGCAGAAATATCTTGCGGACCAGGGCGAATAAAAAATGAAACAATGATCATACAAGGCTATAGGAACAGCTTGCGTAGTGTTAAAATATTTCTAGCTATAAAATATTGATTCATTTGAAGCTACTGCAAAAATGAGACTTTGCTCTATGTTGTGATACTGTTTCACTGTTCGCTAACCAAAGACAGATAAAGAGAACAAAGAATTTTTGCATGCAAGTGATATATTCAATAAAGTCGTGGGCTGGATGAAATGGGGCTGTGGTCTGGATGCCGGATTTGGCCCGCGGATCATAGTTTATTGACCACTGAGTTAGACTAGACAACCCATACCTAGCATCACTAGCAAGATTAGGGTACACATATGAAATCAATGTAAGTAAAATCTTATCAGATATGATGAATTTCTGAGACAAGGTGTTACTATTCAATGAGTTTTTTGGACTAGCATCCTCATCTTTGTTTTTGTTTTTTCCATTAATCTCAAGCCTTACTCAGGCATATGTTGCATCCAGTTTCTGGGAATTTTGAAAAGAATCCTTTACAGGTACCAGACCACAGTAATTACTAGGAACCCAGCCATTTTTTAATCTGTCGGGCTTCGTAGTAGTTCACTGCTCAACCACTAGGGATGACCATAGACTTGTCGCAAAATTGACACTCATTGACAAAAAAAGAATCAATCACATATAACGGTTTAATCAATTTTCAAAAATTTATACAGGCGTCCTCTGTTATAACGTGGGTGTTGCGGGCCAAGAAAGCCAACCGCATTATAACCCAGCTGCAATAACTGCTGTATGGGTATGGCGATATTCAAAGATGGGTGATAGAGGAAAGTGAGATTTGAACAAATCAAAGACATTCTTGAATGTTTGTTTTATTTTTATTAAATAATACCAACAATAACTACAATATACTAGTATACCAAATTTTTAAATACTGAAATTTGGTATACTTTGTAATTATGTAAATATTTTGTTTTTAATAAAAACAAAATATTTACATAATTACATCAATGATTTAACCTTTTAAAACCGTAAGCTGCTGCACCTTCTGATACTCTAAGCTCCCGAGGGGAAAAGGCAGGGATCCAGATTAACTTTTTTCACTACCGCCCCAGAACCATCCCGAAAAACAATTTTAACTGTCCCAAAGGAAATGTAAACGGTAGTTGTTTGATGTTAGTAGCATAATAAAAACACCATTAAAATCTTTTTTGTTTTTTGTTCTTTAGTTTTCTTTGTTTACTTTTCATTGTATATTTTAAATTTCATATTTTAACTTTCAAAGAATTCAAGTGGATTAATAAAGATCAAACAGACACTGCATTAATTTGTATCTGTATTTGTTGAATACAATTTTGTTCTTTTCTTTTGTTTATTTCATTTTTTAAGTATATGTGAAGCCTTGGTCTAGAAATCCAGAAAAATCCAGAAATCTAATGAACATTTTAGCGATACCAGCTTGCTAAACATCGCTCAACGTCAGGCTCCCATGGTTGAGGTTGAATTGTCTTCAGATGAAGATTAGTAGATTAATATTGATTAAACAGACCCTGTTTTGAAGTGGATTAATTTGTTTATGTTATAAACAGTTTTGTTCTTTACTTTTCATTGTATATTTCATATTTCATATTCTAACTTTCAAGGAATTCAAGTGGATTAATGCAGATCAAATGTTAAAAGTGTATTAATTTGTATCTGTTAAATGCAATTTTGTTCTTTACTTTTCATTGTTTATTTTATATTTCAAGTATATATTAAACCCTGCTCCAGAAAACCGGAAAATTACAAAATCCGTGTCACCTCTGGTTCCAACTGGCTGGATAAATGGTCCAGTATCTGTATTTTATCCAGGTGGGTATACTGTTCCTATTCCTTGTTTTATGTCCAATCCTATGTTCTTCCTAGGGATTTGAACTCACAACTGCCACTTCTTACTCTTTATGGTGCTACAATGTTCCTCCACCAAGTTGGGGTTCTCTCTTGCACTGCCTAGTGCAGAGATTAAACACACAACTCCTGGGGAAGAAGACAATCTTAGTAGCAGGAACCAGCATCTTTATCCACCAAAAGGAGAAAAAAAACTAGCAGTCTAGAGATGAAACCTCTAAGGACACCAGACATGAGAGAAAACAAAATAATGAAAAGTGGATGAAACAAAAGGGTTCTTTTCAAGATTCCCTGAAGATTACCAGATGTAACATATAGCGGAGGCAGGTGGGAGACTATGAAATGCTGATAAAAATAAAAATTAAAAAAAGCTCTCAATTCTAATATATGGTCTGTATGGAAAGTATCCAGCCATTTAATATTAACAAAAACTAACCTACTTCAAAGTACTCCCTTGAGACTTCACACTAATCCCAGCATCCATTCCACTTTTCCTCTTTCTGGATTGCCATCAATTGTCTTGTTGCATTCTCCTTAATCTCGTCATGGTCTGAAATCTCTTTGGGAAAAGCCAGATGTTGTAGGGAGCCAAATCTGGACTGTAGGGGCCCGACAGACTGGGGTGATGCAATGTTTTGCCCCCAAAACACTGCATGAGACATGAAGAATGGGCAGGCTCAGTCATTGTGGATGTGACGGACACACAGTATGCAAGTTCACACAATGGCTATGACGATACCCCCCTTCTGCATCGTTGGATTGGTCTCGTCTCACCCCACCAATGGCCTTCTCCACCCACATTGTGTTTTTAAGGTCTGAAGAAGTCTTTCAGTGAGTTGGTTGAAACATCTGACGAGATGAGGATCTGTCACAAAGAAGGATCTTGCCACACCAATAGCAAGTTGGAATGAAGAAAATGTTGGTTTTGAAATATAACAAAAAATGTTGCATTTTTATTTTGTCGGGGTACAAGCGTCTAATTAACCATTTCCTATTTTCTTAACCCTTTATGGGGCAAGTAACAATATATGATCACCTGAGGACCCATCAGCCACATGCAAATATTGTAGCCAAAAAGACAACACAATCTGCACCAATGTGGTCTGCAAGCTTTGCAAAGTACACTTGTGCTTGAACAAAGACAGAAACTGTTTTGAGGCATACCACGCCCCATTAAATTAGCCTGTTTTGGGAATAAAATTTTAAAGGTGTTATTTTTTTTGTCAATATCAATTTTTTGTATGTATTTTTTTTTATTGAATGTTATTCTTTAATTCTATGTGTTATTTAACTTTCTACTTTAATTTTTTATATTTTCCATTTTTGGCCACTTTTGGGGCGAGGCACCATATATGATCACTTCAGCAAAAACAAAAAAAATTCAGAAAACTTGCAACTGAAAATATCTTGTAATTAGTTTAACTAGTTTAACATATAAAAAGGTTGTTTGGATATCTAAAATATTTTTAGGGGTACCGTATAAAGGGTTAATTACGGTCAGTTATTTAAAGGGTTATGTTTCGTGAGACACAAAGAACCTGCAGCGGCAAAGGAAAGCAGAGTTGGTACTGTCAGGGAACAACGGTGTCAGGCCTTCAGTTAAGAAACATTAACCAAGCTGCTTCTTAGTCTTCAGACTGGTCTGCTTCTCAGGTTTCGACTTAGTCAGGATCTCTTAAAGTTTGGAGTTTAACTTCTGGTCATACACAAAGTCCCCTCGCCAGTCTTCAGGTTCAACATGTGTGATGTGTCTCCCACAGTCCCCGGGATATTGATACAAGATCCAGTTCCGACCCTCACATGCGCACTGAAGATGCTTTCAGTGATGGACATTGGTTAGCATGGGTACTCGGATTGGCCTGCGACTACGCAGCCACACATGCAACAAGGATCGATGTACTGTGTGTTCTGACGCATTCCTTCCTTTATCTTGATTAAAGCTATCTATAATTTGTGCCACAGTAACCCTTGTTGGCTTGTACTTGGCAGGAAAGCCTCTGTTCACTTCTCTCATCTGTAAGTATTGGCTGCCTAATGCCTTGTTGGCAGTTTCTCTCTCCTCGGACCACTGCTGATAGGTACACACTACAACTGAATAACCCATAACCCATGCCATTTCGGAAATTCTCTGATCTAGTCCTTGAGGCCAGGTTACTTGCTGATATACCTCTGAGCCTGACATGTGTAGTTGTTACGAGACAGTAGCTGTCATTCTTGCCACATGTTGCTGGTCATAATGTTTTGGCTTATCAGTGTAGATCTTATAAATGTTACATAACTTCTAAACTGTGGCCTTCAACTGCAATTCAATATCTTTTAATTTAATTTTTGTTTAAATGTATTGGTTAATTTACTGACATCTCATTTGAATTTGAAAAAATAATTTGATCTTATCTCTATAGGATAACTGCTTAGTCATCTCACAGCATAAAACATTCAACTCAAATTGTTCTTAAAGCAGATACAGCAGATTTTGATAAAAGCAACGACAAAAAATTAGTACATAGATGTTGACCTCATTATGAAACCTATTCAATTTATTTAAATTAGGTGCGCATGTGTGTATATATATATATATAAAGTTCTACTGTTAAAGTTAAGACAGAACAGGAGTATAATGTACATATGGAATTTTATTTGTTATATATTTGTAAGTAAAAACATCATCATCAGCGTATATAGATCAAAGTAAGTATTTCAACATCAATGAGGTGATGGTGATATGCTAGCCCACACAGAGAGGCATGT
>VCCN01001084.1:1099770-1110553 GCA_006491835.1 Architeuthis dux | reverse complement strand
GGATCATCAGCTGTCTTCCATGAACCTGTTTCAGGGAATATACATATACATATACACACCTTATAAAAGAAAACACGGACAAGCAGAGTTAGTGACAATTTGTTTCACGTTTAATTATGATTTTCAAACTGAGTTGGTAATAACACAACTGGGAATTTTATTATCTCCACTCTCCCCATTAACCACTTGGGATTGGCTAATAGCAGACTCTTATTTAGTGTAGTGAGTTCAGTACTTACTATTGTAGCCTTGTGGTAGACTAAGCCCAGCTTAGTAAACATGGGAACCCTGTCATAGAACAGTGGTCAGCAAGCTAGTCACTCAGATTGTTACTAATGGAGAGAATTCAGTTTTCCTTTTAAAAAATCTTTATATTATATCAAACTCAAAAATACTTTTACCACCGATTTACAACAATAATAGCAATTAAAACAATGTGTTGTACACTGGACACATTTTATTTTAAACAAAGCATGAAACAACAAGAGAACAAAAATGCTTTTAGGTAATCAACATTTGATCAACAAAGAATAAGTGGGGTTAATTTTGGTTATTATTTGATTATCCTATTCCCTCAGATTATTATTATACTATTATTGTGCTCATTTAAATTAAACTACAAAGCCTAATTGCAGCATAACAATTCTTTGCAGCCCAGACGCTAGTATACATTGATGGAGGGGGGGGGGAATATTCCTTCTGTGAGAATATATATAATGAATATATGTCAATGTGTGCAGGCATACAGTTATAAATATGCATTTATAGTTTTTCTTTCTCACATGCACATTATGCAATTCTGTGTCTGACCATCAATTATATAGTTCAAAAAGTAATTTGTTTCGTTCAGAATACCAGATTCTTTCAACAAAAAATAGAATTAGTTTCACAGTGGGCTTTGTCATTGCTAATAATGATTATGTTCTAAACATATAAATTTAGCATTTGTCTGGGCTTTTATTCCATATCCAAAAATGATAATTATAAAAAACATTTATTAGCCGAGAACCTATATTAGCCCGGCTCCGGTGTGAACAACTGCTGAACGAGCGGCCTAAATCGTAAATGTGAATAAAGAAACAAGCTCTGTATGGGAATCGAACCCGCGTCCACCCTGGAAGCAACCTTATACGCTCTACTGATTGAGCTAACAAAGTTCTCATGATAGGCAGGAGTCTTTTAGTCCTACACTCTCACGTTTGTATTTAGGCACGAATATAATGCGGTTCTCTATGTCGACGGTATGAAATCAAATGATGGATAATTTTATATCTGACAGAATGTGATAATTATAAAGACGTTTATTAGTTGAGAACCTATATTTGCCCAGTGCCGGTGTGAACGACTGCTAAACGAGTGCCGGGCTAATATAGGCTCTCAACTAATAAATGTCATTATAATTATCATATTCTGTCGGATATAAAATTATCCATCATTTGATTTCATATCCAAAAATGCAACATTAATTTCTGAACAACCCAATATTAAAAACAATGTTAGAATATATCAAGTAAATAAGAAAATATGAATATCAATAACACAGGCCTACAAAATTTTATGACCTGACTGTTGTTTTCATTCTGATACCTGTTTTCAAACTATTTTTTTGGTGCTGATTTTTTTTTTAAATCGCATCGGTTTTTGTCCATCAGGTCAATTTTTATTTCTATAGCATATCAGCATTTTTACCAAAAAATTGGTCATTTTGTCGTTATTTAAAGGCATTTTCACAAATTACATGTATGTTTACTTAAAACAACAATATCAAACATGGCTTACACCCATTAGATAATGATTTATATGTAAAATAATGTGTTTTAGATCACATTTGGAACAATTTTGTAAAAATGCAATTAACACAAAAAAATTGATTGAAAATTTGACGAAGGGGGTCAAAAACAAAAATAATTTTTATTTTTCAAAAGATATTGGCTCTAAAGACTAGAGACTTCATGTAAGAAAACTTTGGGTGGGTTACTAATTGAAATAATCCATTATAGTTGTTCAATATGTAAAAATGGTCAGCATCGAGGCAGTAAAAATGAAAAAGATGAACCAAACTAACCAAAAGAGGTCCATGGGGATAAAAATCTGATGGGTTACTAACTGGAATAATCTCTTACTGGTGTTCAATGTAATATAATTATATTACATTTGAAACCAGTAACAAAGATGTGATTTTTGAAATCAGCACCAAAAAATAGTTTAAAAACAGGTATCAGAATGAAAACAAGTCAGGTCATAAAATTTTGTAGGCCTGTGTAATTCTTGGCCATTATTTGAAAGAGGAATTAATGATATTTGTAATTAAATACTGTTTACCACTACCTATATCTCCGCTATATCTGATTGAAAATATACAAGTGTATGCATACATTCATGTTTTAAATGGTAGATTCCTTAAATACCAAAACAATAAGCTTGCATTTCATACTTGGGATTCTTATTCTGTGTTGACCAATTAAACATCAACACACGTTTTTCTTTCTTTTATTTCTATCATTACTTGATAATTTTCAAGCAATAAGTTCATGACTTACAGCAGAGGCGTAGAAAGAGGGGGGAAAGAAGGGGCAGTTGCCCCGGGCGCAAAGTTTCATCTGTTAAGTAATTATTATGCCCTCCCCTAAGATATAGCGCGACTTCCTGCTGGCACTGTTTTTGCCCCTGGGCACTGAGAACCCTTGCTACAACACTGACTTACAGACATGGATAAATAAATTCTTTTTTTTTTTTTAAATACCCAGCACTCTTTGCATCAATATAAAATATATATCATAATCATCATCAGCTGTTATAAGTCCACTGCTGGACGAAGGCCTTTCCCATCTCCTTCCATGACAAGCATGATTGCGCTAATCCCTCATCTCTCCATCTTGTGTCTGGTCTTTTCCTACTGCGTTTACCGTCCCACGGGTACCAATCGGTTAGTCTTTTGCTCCATTTCTTATCCTTTGTTCTCGCTATGTGCCCTGCCCATATCCATTTTTGTTGCTTAATTACTGGTACGATATCCTTCACTCTCGGATCCATGTTGATCTTTTTCTGTTGTTAACAGTTATTCCTAACATTGCCTTTTCCATAGCCCTCTGTACTATTCTGAGTTTGTTTTTTGTAAGTTTCCAGGTTTTTGCACCCATACGTCCTAGCTGGTATTATGCATTGATATCTACTAGGTATAAACAAAAATTTCAAGCATGTAGACGACACTGATTTAAAAAAAAAATGTATGGTAGACAATGCAGTACACATATATTTGAATGGAAAAAATAAACAAGATCAAAATACACGACAGCTGCGCCGTGCAAAAACAGGCATATTGTTGTCTGCAGCTCCCATAATTTGAAATAGTGGTCAATTTACATAAACAAAAAACAGGATAAAATATATGAAAAATACAGCTGGTAAATATTTTTCCATCATTTCGCTATATTTAATTATTCAGCCTTGTTATAATATTTTTATACAAGTTTCAGTCGAAATGTGATATAGAAAGAATAAAATATAAACATTTAAAAAATATCGGAATAAATCGATAAAAAACTTCTTTTAAAAATATTGAGTGAAAAAAACTTTTTTTTTCAAAGCTCAAAAGGCTGAATAAAACTAAAAAAATGTCCTATTTGGGGGAGAGAGCAATTTACATTGTAAGTTTATGCTAAATGGATTCCTAGTTTGTGCCTGCTTGTTTTTTTTTTAAATTCAGACTTTTTAGTGATCCAACCAAAAGTGAGAGAAATAACTTTGGTCACCCCTTTTTTTAAATTGATCACCCCCAACACGGCATGCTGCCAAAAGATGTTGGTAACATGACATTTTCTATTGAGTAACTATATATTTTATAATGTAAAGTTGTTAGTAACAATGAATTTAATAACATAACAATGAATGTAAATTATTCCAAATGTTATATCTTCTGCTTAATATTATCAGCCGTTTATTATTATTAAAAAAATCCGGTCCTAAAATGATCACAGTAAAGCAGCTCCTTCTGTATTTGTAATTTTCCATGTAAAGTTTATTTTTTCAATTCATGGGGGATGTGATGGCAAGCAGTTTTATCTTTTCTTTGAGGTTTATCAATCTTTAGTTTCATTTCAGCTGGAGATATAGCAAGGAAAGAATTTCAAACTTTTAAATAGCATATTCATTAAGGAAGGAGGAACTTATGTGAAACATTCCTTTGACCATGGATGGTGTGTACATGCAGTAATGACTGAGGAGGTCAGATGGTGTGCTGAATAGGCCAGAAATCTAAGTCAACATCCGTTGACTTGAGGGGGTAAAAAAAAAAAAAAGACAAATTTTTCACTTCGATGACATCATTCTCAAACCTGATGTGAAGTGAAAACATTTCTTGTTTTTAGCGGTTATTTTTTTGTTTGGTTTATTTCATTCAAACAAAGAAACTGATCATTTTCTTTTACATCAATATGAATTTAGAAGAAAAGTTAATGATTGCGTAAATAATAAAATTGTTTAGATTTTTCCATTTTACAAGTGAAATTTCCAATTATATTATTTTTACAATGAAATGTTGACATGTGCCTAACAAATCAAAAGATTATATAAAATATGGAAAGGAGGTATACCTTTCTCTTTCACCTGCTATGCATCTTGTTCAGGTATTTAACCTTTTTAAGACTAACCTATTAAGGTGCTTAATGCCTGAATTAAAATGTCTCAGTAGACTTCTATAAGAGATCTAGCAGTCACAGAAACCTTGGGATATGTGTGTCCAAGGAATCTTGAAAGGGTTTAGACTGCAGGAACCGTCAGAGAAAATTATGATTAAAATGGAAGTTACTGAAATGCACATATCACCTTTTTTCCATAGGAAGCTAAAAGAATATAGGAAAATTTAAAACAGAATCCTGGTGCCTGTGAACCATCCCACATGCTGCACCTCCCTACTGCACTAAGAAGGACAAGCCCATACTCTGCGATAATAGCTGAAGGAACAGGGCAATTTCTGGATGACCCAGAGTTGTGTAATAGGTATCCCAAGTAAAAAGACCATGTGTTGTAATTGTCCTCATGGGGTGACAAATAAATCTTAGAAAAGTGAAAGTTAGTGTCCTTATTTTGAGTCTACACAAACTCCAAAGAACAGTAAAGATAATTTTGGAAGACCAACTGCGTAAGAAACATAAACCTATGCTAACCAAAACACAGTGGGAACTGATCTCTTAACTAGCTTTATTGGTGACAAGGTATATTAACCACACACAAATCAAAATGGAAAAGTCACCCAGCTGTCAAGCTATAACTATAAACACTCGTGACAGCGTTAACCTCTTCCCACTCCAATTACACAGGGTCCAAGAAACTCTCATCCTTTTTGAGACCAAAATGAACTTGACAAACACTTCATTACAATGGACATGTTTTGATTCTTTTACACTTGAATGTAAACACTTATTTTGTCATAAGATTTTAATGGACAAGAAACAAATAATATTCAGCCAACAATGTGCAACCTGAGTACATTATTGTAGTCCATGTCACAATGTAATTTTAACTTCTAGCTCAGTGGTTCCCAACCGGGGCGGGGGGTCTTGTCTAGAGATAGGGTTTTCTGCGGTTCTATCTATCAAGTCGAAGGCTCGAAATAAGCTCCAAGTTGCAAATGATTTAAGATCTGCTCTCTCACTAATAGACCCACAAATCAAAGAACTAGTTGCAAAAAAACAAGAACAGAAATCACATTGATGTGTATATCAGTTATGATAGCAGAATTCTTATTTTGGGGGGAATTTTAAATGATGTGCTCTAATACAGCAGCTGTACAATTATAAAATTAAACTAATTCTTAGTATGAAGCTATCTAATTATACATAAAATAAAATTATTTGGAATTATTCTTTGTTGCAACTTAATAAATAGAAGTGGGGATACTAGTAATCTTATTGACAAAAGTGAGGAATGACTTGGAAATGTTGGGAACCACTGTTCTAGATGGATCAATAAGTCCAAAGCCTGACACATCATTTAAGCTGAATTTTGATCTGAAATTTTCACTGAATGTTTCATCTATGTGATAATAGTCAGCACTGAATTAAGTGCATAGTCAAAAAAAGAAAATTATGCTGAAAAATATTTGTTGTGTAAAATAAATGCTTTTTTCTTTTTTTCATCATTAGGCTACAGACTTATTGATGTACCTACCCACAGTAGATTTTTGGTAAATGTTGAGGACAATTCTGCAGAAGGGATGGTGCTTTCCATAGAGACATTTGTATAATATTTATCCTTATTTCTTTTTAAAATAACAAATAACCACTTCACATTTCTGATCCAACAAAGAGAGTACATGAGTTATGAGGAAGGAAAGGTGTTTGGAGTAGCGATGTACCTGAATATCAATCCGTCGGATATCTGGCGCCGGATTCCCAAAAAATTATCACTGTCACCATGTGCATCCGGCGCCGGATATCCGACCGGATTGATATTCCAGTACATCACTGGTTTGAAGAAGTGGATACACTTTTAGTGGCTATAAAGCTGATTGAATCAATACTCAGTAAAACACAAACTTTTGGGGGGAAATATTAACACTGAGGTACAAGTTAAGAAGTGTGGTCCCCCCTACAGTGCTATTATATTGTTTTAGTTTTGCTTCGAATACTCCTGACTGGACTCGAAATACAAGCAGTAGTTAGCAATTTATTTTAAAACAATTCAAGGCGGTATTCTAAAATGAATTCCAAAATGCATTCAAAGCAGTAATTATTAATTTATTTTAATACAATCCAAGGCATAACATAGTATTGAGAAATGTGCAACGACATATGGTCAAAAACATTGCCAACATTCCTGTTATACCACGTTAGGGCTAGGGGTAAGGATAAGCACATTCATTAGAGTATAAGATGTGGAAATAAAGCAATACTACTAGCTGTAGTTGGGACCACACTTCTTTTTAAAGGACCACATTACTTAACTTGTACCTCTTAAAATAAACTAAAGAAATTAAAATTATAGCAGAATGATTTGGGTGGTGACATTGAATCACAAATATTAAGAATTTCAAGCTTAAAAATCAGTAGGTATTTTTTTTTAATAATCGGCGAGACATTTAAATTTATTCCCTTTGACTTACTTAAAAAGAAAAGGGGAGACACTACATATGATTACAATAAGATAAAAACAAATATTTTTGTGATCATTTGTAACAAATCCTATAGGCTTTTTTTACAGAATAAAAGCGGTCTACGTCAAAACATCCGACCATGCGTTTGGGTTCATGCATAAAAAGCTTTGGTGACATTTTGAGAGAGTGACACTGACAGATAAATTTAGCACTGCTTTTAGCTTTAAAAATAAACAGTTATCCGTGTGCTTAAATATCAAGTCCGTATTTCTTGTAGAGTTAAAGAAACAGGAAAAGAAAGAAAAAAAAGAAAAGAAGCACGTCTGGTAGAATTGAACGTGTAGCAGCAAATAAAAAGTCTATTTGCAAACTTCACTTATTAGCAACTTTTGCTACTGAACATCCGTTCTTTCTTTCCTTTTGCAAATTTACGTCACTGACAAAAATACATAAGTACACCTTGACAGGTCTGAACATCCGGGTCTATTCCCTCACTGCATTATTCATTAATGCTTTCCTCATCTCAGGGGTCCAAGTATTTCTTTTTGAAACTGAATACTAATTTGACATTTCCTATTAAAACTAAAGGTTTTTTTCATCTGTTAAACACTTTTTTCAAAGAAACATTGGCTTTTTTTTTATTCTTCTGAAATGTGTGCTCAGCATCATCATTTGATTATTATTAATAGTAGCAGCAGTCTTAGTAGAATTACAGATTTTACAAGTAAATGTATTTGCTTGAGGGTGTGGAATATAAAAGATGTACACATAATCTACAATGTCCGGATTAAAGATTAAATCTAAACCATTTAAAGAAACCTTGTTTTAACCAGGTAAGACAACCACCATTCCTTATAAAAAGAGAACTTCTTGAATTGGCAGTTAAAATAAAGGAATACAAAAACTAAAAACTGTCAAAATGGGTTTCTTCAGATTTTAAGTGGGTCTAGCTGGCTAACTATCTATATGTTGTGCATACAGGCCGCACCAACGGAGCTAGAGGGCTGAAAATTTAAATACTTACTCCTTATGTCTAGAAAAAATGCTAAATTGGTCCCTTAGTTTGTGTCTGGCAGCATTCACTTATTTTTTTAATTTTTAAATTCAGACTTTTTTAATGATCACTGCCGAACAAAAGGCTAAAGATGTAACTTATTCATTGATCACCTCTTTTTTCAATTTTTAATTGATCACACCCAACACGGCATGCTTCCAAAAAAAGTTGGTCGTGTGACGGTTTCTATCGAGTGATTAACCAGAACTGTTTTAATTTTTTTAATTTAATAAAGTTTAGTGATTTTCAAGTGATTTTTTTTCCAATCATAAAACATACTAACATAATTAACAAACACTTTTAATACAAAATATGATTGAATTCATCTTTATTGTTAATTTTTGACTAGTTTTTATTTTCATCTTATTTTTGTTACTTATTTTATAAGGTTGATCTGAGGAGGTAATTGTACATGGATCCGTTCCAAAGTTTAATCAGTTCTTCCTTATTCTATTGCCCACCCTTCCACATGATGTAATCAAAATTCATTTAGAACTTTTGGAGATACCTTATGGACAAACATGACATTTTGGGAATATTATGTGGTTTGGACATAACGAGGTAATTGTGCATAGATCTGCTCCAAACTTCTATTGTAGCTCATTGTCCACCCCTCCACGAAATTTCATTGAAAAAAAAAAAAAAAAAAAAAAAAAAAAAAAACAGAAAAATATCTCTCAATCAAAACAAAATGCCTGTATCCACCCCAAAATGTAACCACCTCTTTCTTACCACAAAATTTCAGGTTCCTTGGTAATGAAAAGGTTTTCATTACCAAGGAACCTGTTTATTTAAATGAATTTTCATATGGACCCCCAGGCTTTTGAAAGGTCTGCCCATGGACCTCAGGCTTTTGGGGGTCCATGGGCAGACCTTTCAAGTAATACCTTTGTTGACCCTCGGGGCTCTGTGGTCCCCAGATTGGAAACCATTGCACTAAATGGGGGAGGCTGAAAGAGCCAAGACTCACCCCCTCTCCCCAAATCTCCAGCTACATCCCTGTCAGCATACCTATTAACATAGTGACTTAGACTTTTAGTATTTCTGTCTAAGACCATTATCCTGGCCATTGCCTTCATATTTTGGAATTATCGCCTCTACACACCAGTCAAGTCTCAATGTTGAAAATGAGTGAGAATCGTGTGCCCCTCCCACCACAAAGATGCGTTTCAGGGCATATCAGCTACTGAAATTAACTGTTGTCAGAATTCCATTTAAAACATGTTTCAACAGTTTTGTATCTGATCTTTCAAAATAATGTTAGTTCTAAAGTTCTATAAAAAATATTTTTTTATCAGAAATCTAAAACAATTTAATAAATCTAACACCTTTTATAAAATGCATGAGAATTTTCCTTTCATGCGTGTGCGTGAGAAGGTGTCAAAATGCGTGAGAAGGTATGCCACTATAAGATTCACAATAGAATAAATAAGTTATTAAAAACAAATAAGGAAGATTAAACATTTAAAAAGTGAACATCTACTTATAGAATTTGCCACATGATTGGCTATATTTTCTGACTATAACATTTGTCAAGGGAGATAACTATTAAATGCTAATTAAAGAGTAATCTGCCTCATTTATTTATTTGCTTAGTTATCTATTTTTTGAAAATGTATGAAACATCTGGGTTCATTCTGGTTGAACATAAACAAGAAAATGCAGACCAACGAAAAGTGCAATTGCGAAATTATTTAATTATGCCGTCATTTTTTGACGGCATGGGTAAACTAGTTCAAAATAATGAACATGAAAATTAAGCCACACCTTTGAAGTATTGACAGCTCTCATAGACTTTAAGGGTGGAAAAAGAGAAAAGACTAACTAATGACAAAATCATGATGATGCTGATGATAGAGGTAATTGTAGTAATAGCAACAATGACATCCGCTCTATCATGATATTGTGTGATCAAAACTGCAGGCAGCCATTTTGTCCGGATTCTCCTTCAAAGGGTCAGTAGAACTCTATAGCCAGCTCAGGCATTTACCAACTACGTGATGTTCTGGTCCTGTGATCTAACCACAGTTCAGCTTTACTGTCAGAACACTCCTGCAAAGGTGCGGCAGACTCCCATAGCTAGCTTGGGTATCTGTCAGAGACACTCCTGTCAAACCTACGACCTATGGGCTCTGCTCCTATTCGCACCACTCCAGTGGTCCATAGGATGTAAACCCTTGGTTTAAAGGGTGGTGTTGACCCTGGGCAAGTCGCACTTCACCTTAAAACGTCATTACTCAGTCTGGTCCTAATGCTGCGGAAAAACCATCCCCTGAAAATCTGTTCGCAAAGCCAAGCCATTCATTCATAGTTATACTATCATTAAAGAAAAACAGCTTATATACATGTAGAGAAAGCCAATAAATTGAAAACAAAAAAGAAAGAAAAAGTGCAATTTGAGAAATAAGACTAAGTTAATGGAATAGATTCAACCAGAGAAATTTTACAATTAAATTCCTGGCAACTAAAACTAAAAGATGCCAAAAGATGGTCCTTTTTGAGACAGTTCATACTTCCTTTTGCCAGTAAAAAGATTTACATTATAACGTAATCTATGCTAAGTACACATCTTCGATCCATCACATAACTTTTATTACAGTAAATTATTATAATTGTTTTATTATAAACTGTCACTA
>VCCN01001084.1:1028085-1052186 GCA_006491835.1 Architeuthis dux | reverse complement strand
ATGTAACAGTTACATAGTACACACACTCACTTAATAGCGTCTGACTGCCGACTGAGTAAATCCACAGGAGAGTGTTTATTCATGCATACACAGTAAGATCCCTTCTGATTGGCTGCCAAGTTACATCAAGGCTGCGCAAACAGTTCTCAAGTTATTCAAAATGACTGGATACTCACAGAAGTTAGACCAACTTATATTACAAGGTGAGAATCTAGATTATGCTGTTTAATTTCCAGCAATTCTGAACTATTTCATATAATTATTTCAAATAAATCTGATGAATTTATAATTGAACATTTTATTTTTCAAATCTTCTATTGAACTGGTCATTAATACAGTATAGTCTTGAAATTAAGCTGGACAAGGATAATGTATTTTACAGTTTGCTTCTTTTGGAAAGCTTATTAAAACAATGACACTAACTAGTTTGACTCTTGGACAAATTCAAATAATTCCACTGGTATTCAAACTCTGACATGGAGATAGGCAGGCAAATGACATCTTAGGCCACTGTTCTATTTGTTTGAATATAGGATGAAATTAACTTTTTGAATTAGTCACTTGTATTTTTTTTTCTTCCAATAATATTGATGCGGCAAACTCATTTAAAATGAAAATTAAATTTAACATTTGCTTCGAATTTTTATTACAAGATTTTGAAAAGAAATGAGTAAATAATTCAAATAATTACAAACATTTAAATAAACACTCAACTTAAATTTAGTATTTTCAAGTTGATTTCACCCTATATTCAAGCAGTAGAACGGGTGGCCCAATGGATATATCATTTGCCTGCCTATCTCCAGGTTGGAGGTTCGAATCGTGGCAGGATTCATTTAATTAGATTTTAGTACCCCAGCAGATTCTCGGTCAGAAAGTGTAACGGTTGTACATACAAACAAGCAGATACTATTATAGAAGAAGATTGTGACTAGAAAATTGTCAATAATGGGGGCAAAAGCTAGACAAAAAGACAGTTGAAATGTTTAAAATCCTTACATGGCAGCTTAGTCAAGGCCACAATAGATGAGCACTTAGTAAGAAACGTATTCATAACTATCTCCTACTATAATTCAACAAATGTCTGTCTGTATGTGACAGCGTAACTCAGGAACCACACAATATATCCCCATGACATTTTCCGTGTGTATTAATGGGGACCCCCAGGCATGTTTTAGCAAATTAGTCTTTCAAAATTTAAAAAAAAAAAAAATAATAATAGTGGGGTCAGCATTCGCGCTCACACCGATAAATGATCTGATTTCCATCTATCGATATAATACTAAAATTCTGTTTATATGTTGTGACCTCTAAGTAGCTGAACCCGAACATTGTAGCCAGAGGTATTGAATTAAGATACCCCTTTTTAAAAACAAGTTTTGATCTCTATATGGGACCAGAGGTCCCATATAGGCCTTCCGCAGAAACTAGCTGAAAATTCCGCCCGTAGCGCATGTGTTTAGCTAGTATGTCAAATTTGAGTTTGTAAATATGCCATGAATATTCACAAGATGGATTGCTCAACATTCAACAATAATCAAGGTTTAATTGTACGATCTTAAGCTGTACTCGAAAAATTTTACACAAACAAGAACTTTTCCTTCAAACTTCATTAGTAATTTTGCAAATGGTAATAATAACCATTATCTAATCATGTGCGCAAGTGCTAAGTAATGAATTTTATAATAACGTTTTTTTAGACGTAAGTATTTGTCGCTTTGACAGGCACCTTTTATAATAATAGAGAAACAACGACCCGAAAGCTGAAGACAGAGGCTGCTAAACCAACAACTAGCACAATAGCAGCTAGATTAGCTTGTCATATGACCTGACAGAAAAGTTTTCCTACCCTAGTTTAGCAACTCTAGTGGCCCAGACAGTTGATTTACCTACACCCTCGGTCTGTCTCAGAGGCTTAGGCTAAGGAAGGCAGAATGGTGTTTACAGGCGAATAATACCAACTTACTGGAACAGTGAGGGGGTTCATTTTTTTTTGGTTTAGGTTTTATATATTAAGTTGAAGTCTGGGTAAATAAGCAGTCTAAAAGAATGTTAATGAATAATAGTTTTTAACATCGAAAGAAAAATAAAGAAAAAAAATGATAGAAAATTGAATGAGAAAAGATTAAAGAAAGATGAAGGGGGGGATAGATGACAAAAAAGCAAAGGAAGGAGAAAAATGACAGTGAAATAGAACGAAAGAAGAAGCACAAATCTTTCTTTTTTTTTGTAAGGAAAAAAGAGAGAACAAAGTGATTGAGTGAAATAAAATAAGACCAAAGAAAACTGCTTTGTCTTTCTATGTTTATTAAGAAGGTAAAAAGAAAAGGAATTAGGGAAATAGTGACAAATAATGTGGCAACGAAAATAAAACGGACGAAAACGCTAGTCTAAAGAAAATTGGGAAAGTAAAAAGAAATAAGTAAAGAAAAAAGACCAAAAAAGTTTTTAAAATTTGGAAAATGTTAAAATGAAATTTAGAAGTGAAGAAAAGGTGGTATTCCAAGAGTTGTTCGTACATTTTGGGTTATTATTGATGTTACCACAACGTTTCGGTCGATCCATTCTATGGCCTTCTTCTGGTATATAATTCGTATGGAAAGATAACTTTTTAGTTTTTCTCGGTAAAGCAAACCAGCTGAAAACGGTAGCCAACAAAAATTGGTGGCAAACACATATACTGATGATCGGGACCTATCCATTAGGACAAACCTCACAGCAACACGTGACAAGAGAGAGACAGAGACTCTTTCAATGCGGATTTGTACACCTGAAGAAAGCCATAAAATGGTCGGCCGAAACGTTGTGGTAACAACAAACGCAACCAAAGAAAAAAAAACTGAGATCAACAGTCTGAACAACCAATGAGAATGTTAAAAGACTTATTTGAAAATTACAGTAGTATCTTTAACAGTAAAATTATGTCTGGAAAGATGAAAGGAAAAATAACAACCAGACTTAATGATGTTTTAATGATCATTATGAATGAATATTATCTAAGTCTAAGCCCGTTTACATTTATTTACCACGGTGGGTCGAAAGTTAAGACAACTAAATACCAGCCCTAACGGGATAAAATATGAAAATAAAAGAAGATTAATAATAGATAAATGGAAATCAAATAGTGTTTAATTTAATTTGTTTTTAAAAATTGACATTAGTGAATTTTAGAGTTTTGTTTACGTTACATGTACATAAAGATCACTTAAAATAAACAAATAATCAATCATTCTTCCTCTCAGCCCAGTCATTCTCTCTTACTCCCCCCTCTTCTCTATGAACGATACAGCAAAACATTAATTCCCCCTCTCCTCACTATGAACTATACAAAACCCCCACTACATCTATGTACGCTTAACATATGATAAATTAAACAAAGCTATTCTTCCTCTTACACTCAGCACCTCTCTATGAACGATACCAAAGTACCCACTGTTCTCCTTACTCTCCCGCCTCTCTATGAACGAGAGTCTCCACTCGCTATGCGAATAAGTTATTTTCCAGCAGCAGTCAATGGATTCAGCTGAAACGGCGTGCGCAAACAAATGTCCATTTTAGCATGAATTTACATTGTAAATCGAACTCATCCATAAAACATTTGGGGAATGATTTTCATAAAATAATTCGCTAAAAACCTTTCCCGTGGTCATATTGGTACACACAAAAGGTTTCATGTGGGTATGTCTGTTTTTGCGGTAGGTTGTCACATACAGACAGACTTTTGGTGAATTATGTATGATAAAGATATGAGCTCAGCCTATAAGAAGGTGATAGCTGTTAGTTTTAATCCCCATTTAACCAGGACCCGTCTCTTTGTTATAATATCAGCAGCTCGATGTTAACAGCGTCGCTCTACTTTAAGATGGCAAGGTAACGTGGTCCCCTTTCAAGTCATTTTAATCACCCTGTATCCATAACATACGATGATAGTGCTAGTGGTGATGATGATGATTATAGTATAATAGTTACTGTGAAGTTATCAGAACTTTTAAAATAGTCGCTGAAGATATCTGAAAAACGCACTTGACTTGTAATATTTCGATGTTTATTCGCATGGTCTCCAGAACATTTGTTATTTCATTACTTAAAAGTGTTTCTCTTTTTCACCCAACGACAAATTCCCTCTCACTCACTCTCTCCACAATGAACTGACAGTGCCGACTCTTAAATAGTAAAATATCCATTACATAATGTTTGCAATAAATTATCTTATTAAAATAGATGTGCTGAGAAAAATCAAGAACTAGCTTTTACTTTATAAAAATCAATTTGGAAATAACCTTATGAGACCAAAACAAAGAAAAGAGTCCCCAGTCAACGCTTTTACCTGGCACATACCAGAACCCCGGTCATCCGTGTCCGGGGAAGAAGAAGTATAATGTCCAGTTCCAGGTTAACAGCCCCTGCCCCAGGCTACACCCCCCCTTTGCACTTAAAGAAAGAGGGTCAGGGTCAATACCTGATGCCCGAGGCGTGCCAAGGGAACTGGACAATTTGTGTCCGCCCCACACTAAACCCGACCTTTTGTATCACATACTGCCCTCGTGTGGAGCGGTTAAATACCAAGTTATTGGAGGGAAATGCTGGCAATTTTGAACCAAGAAAAAAAATTGAGTTAGAGGAAATGTTATCAGCCTGAGATTAGTAAAGAAGAAGAGAATCACTGAATAACATTATCTAGATCGTTTTTAAGTAAACATTTGGGGAAAACAATCTTGTTTGTGTATATGCCTTGCCTATTGACAGTGCACCAGTTGGAGAAATGCTTGGAATGTGCTTATATTTTCATCGTCGCATATGGTATGCATACAGTATGAAAAGGATTTGGATAACAAAACAAAGGTGTTCACAACGTTTTTACCCATGTTTTAAGGCCAATGATATCAGCTTCAGTACTTAAATAACATTTTCTACAATTTTTCAAATTTACTAAAATAGTCTCTTGTCAATGTCATGGAATTACAAAAATCAAACTATTTTGACTTTGAAAAAGTGAATAGAATATTCATACAAAAGTCCTACGAAATGTAAGAAAGAATGTTCGAGAAAGGAATGTATTCTCAAAATAAGTAATTCATTTAGGATACGAAAGTTTTGTCGTCCCAATGGACTTAGGAAATGATCAAAGAGCAAATGCTCAGAAACGCATTAGTTAATATACAGATGATCAATAAAGACAAAATATCACAAGACATGTATAAAAAGGATATAATTTTCACAGAAATCTTTTTTTTTCCTCGGAAACCTGATGGTAGTTGAAGTGAAAAAGTCGTTTATTTCCGTTAGCGTCTCATTATGGATGATTCGGACGTAGTAGAAAGTAAAAGTTAAAATTCAAACTTTTGTCAATGGTGGTAAAAATGTTTTTTAATTTTTTTTAAATTAAGCCTGTGCATACTTATTACACGGCCTAATTGTTTGTAAATAGGTAGAGTAATGTCTCTACACATTTAGTCTATAATTTATATAATTCTTATTGTCCAATATACGGTAGTAGTATCTATACAAGATCTATTTAAGTGGTGGACATATCTAAAACGTTAATGTCACTACACAGTAAACAGAACAATCTGTCCTGCCTGGGGACGTTTTTAAGGAACTTATTGGTCCCATCAGGGTTTCATTTGTGAGCCCCAAAATAATGCAAGGAGGCTATGAAATAAAGCTTATGTCATTATTAAAAGATAATGAAAATAAACTGGCTTTGCAAATAAAATAATCATCTTTAAACCTAGATTAATGTTGAATTGCATCTATTAATTTACATGAAGCTTGACAGAAAGTCACGGTCATTCATGTTTTTGTTTACTCTAAACTCTTTTTCTTTCGCATTCCAAACCCAAAACCGTACCCCCTAATTACTGGTTTATAAGATGGAACATCAATATCATAATACAAGAGGCAACATTTCATTTACCTAAACTTAAAAATTTGCTCTGTTAAAAAGATGTCACTTCTTAAATTGGCATAGATTCCAAAACCTTACGAACAAGCACCTAGATGTCTTACGTCACAACTCGCAAGGTTTAACATTTCATGTCACAGTCAACGCTACCCCCCCCCCCCATCCACCAAAAAAAAAAGAATTGCTCCATTGAGTTCATAAGAATCTTGTCTTTGGCAAAGAATTTATGCCGATTCATACATGAGGCGTGAGACAAAGATTTGCTTAAAGGACGATGACAAGTTACTTCAAATCAAACCCAAACATCGCTAGGCAACAGTTGCTTGGCACATAGCCAGATCTTTTACGTCATATACCTTCATTTCTTCTTTCAAAATCAAAAGATGCCAAAGAAAGATAAGTTCGATTAATGCCGTGTTGCAGGAAGATTCTTGAAATAATTCAATAACAACAACATCATCCCGGTGGCAACTTGAACTATAACGTACAACTTTTTAAAAAAACATTTAACATTTCTCTACATTAACAAATAAATGGGATCTGTTCCATAAAAAAGTTGGGTTTTTTTTTTAAGTCGAAGCCGATTTTTGGTATTGTTTAGATCGCATTTTCTGCTGTTTGGTTTTAGGGCTTAATTATTTGATACTATTTGTTTTCGAGGGTAAGATTTAGCATGTGTTACAAAAACTTAAGCTTCCACATGTCAATTGTTATACGTAAAAAAAAAACATGTTTCTTCGTAAATTCTGATTTTAAATGTCACTAAACGAATCACATCTAAATTTTCCCTTAAACGACTAAGGAAGAAACACAACCAAGTTTCAATATTGGCTTTACGATTTCTTAAAAAATGTAATAGTTTAATAGATGAGATAATTTTAATTAGAATGGGCAAAATTAATTGTTAAGTTAAAGTTTATCAATCTAAATGACTCATTCACAAGACAGTATTTAAGTATATGTAAGAGAGTTAGATTTAACAGTCCCGTGGTCCCACCACTGAGGCTTTTGGGTTTGACAAACCTTTAGACGTACTTCTGATTTTTCGGATAGATGCCGTAAAAAGAGATAAACATTAATCACATAATATGTACACAGACTGTGGGATGACTTTAGCACGGTGAGCACCAACAACTATATGAATATAAGAAAATAATCCAATAATAGGTTATTTTTTTTAATTGGACTTGACTCCCAAAAGTTTGGGGGCGTGGCATGAATGTCTGTTCTCTAATTTGTTTCCAAAATAAAAAACAAAATCATAGCATTCTTTTTCGGAGGTCATGCCTGTGAATTGAAACCACACAAGAATTTTTTAGAAAAATAGATCGAAATCTGTGACAGGATCAGCTATTTTCAAAACAAAGTTAAACGTAAAGAAAAAATCAGCGTTGAATTGGTAGAATTGGGAACTCAACTAACTAACTGAATTCAGTAGCTTTTATTGTGACTCTTGAAACTCTTAAATAGCCAGGCCTTACAAACAATTTATGGGGGGGGGGCATTTAAAAAAAAAAATCTTAAAGCCTGGTTAGTTAAAATGTTGAATATGAGAAAATGCTGAATTAAGACTGCGAGGGGCTGGAATATTAGAAATAGAATGCTAAGGCTTAAAACCAGGCTGTTTGTCGTGTAGTGTGTGACCTTTCTTCCTTCTACTTCGTCCAGGAGTGAGCAGGATTAATTTGCACTGTGTAACACAACAACAGTTTAAAGAATAAATGCCATGACAGCTACTTAGTTTCATTTCTTTGGAGATGCTAATCGTGGACGAGGAAACTAAACTAGCGGCATTTCTTATGTGTTTTAGAAGACTTGTTTATATGTACACAACTTGAATCGTGAATGATCACGTGTTGTTCACGCTTCGTCCGGGCGAAGATGTGATGGTAAATAAAAAATTTACGTTCGTTCGTCATTTCATTCTCTTACTTTCCAAAGAGAGCTCATTATTATTATCTCAAGTAGTAAGTAAAAGTGAAAGATTCAATGTGGGATGGAATAACAATGCCTGCTTACTGAGAAACAATGTAGTTTCGTCTTTGTCGAAGATTGAAAGTAAATAAAAAGTTTGCGAAAAGTTACGATGTCCATCAAAAAAACTGTTCCTCTCAATACATCAGTCACGTTACGTCGTTTTGTTTATCTTTTCCACAGAACGTAAAGGAAAAGCATATGGTAAAACAAATGTGATTATATACGATTAGATAATCTTCCATCGTAGTTTAATAAAATATTAAAAATGAAATTAACAACATGAAACATTATTTTAAATTGAAATCTCAATCTTGAAATGAAACGACAAACTTATGAAATGAAAACTAAAATTGACATTTTAGTTAAATTTCAAATTGCAAAAACAAAAACAAAATACGAAGAAAACAGAAAAGAGCTTTTTCTCCAAATCTGATAGTACAGTAATTTAAATTTTAATCTGCTCTCACATTAAAAAAAAAAAATAAAAATCAAAAATCAAACAGTGTTTTACTGGAAATTGCTTTGCTGATTGAGATTTTAAAGTTTGAGGGACTTTCAACATTTAAGCTTCAACAACCTAGAATGTATATTTTGTAATCAATCAGCAGCTGAGTGTCAAATTTAAATTGATAGTTAAAATTGAAATAAAATCAATAAGTAAACATTAAACAAGCAACATCAGTATTGCTGCCAAGAATCCTCTAACAACCGTTTCCAGGTTGTCAAAAAGTATATAAATAGAATGAGGGCTAAACGTTAAGTAATTACAGAAGATATGATGGAATTAATTTTATCACCTTTTTGATTTAGAATCTACAAAGAACAGACAAATCGTGTATTTTCACGTCTGCTACTGAGGGCATTTAAGGACAGTAGTAGTTTCTCTTCTCTTGAAAGATTATGAGAGCAGTTTCAGCAGATAAATCTATTTAAAATATATACAAGACGTTTGTACATCTTCACTTGGATCAAATTATATATAGCATTGTTTTGTGTGGGTGTGTGTTTTTTAAATAGCGGAAATGGAAAAATGTAGGGAAAAAAAAAAGTAACGTGTAAGTTTCAGTGAACAGAACAAATGCCTTTTTATCAAGTAAAAAGCCTACTATTTAGCAAGAATGTTAAGAGTGAAAATAAAAATCTCAACTAACTACAAAATGTCACAAAAAAGAAAATATTGAATAAAATAAACTTAACATAAAAATAGATGTTTAAAAAATTTTAAAAAGAAAATCACGTTAATTCTAATAAATTTCAAAACCGATCAAGACATTTTATCTTCAGAGAGCTGTTTAAAATTCAATGTCATGTAATTGCAATTAAAGAAATAAACAAAAGTGTTTCACTGGAGTACAAATTCTATTCGTTAAGTATTTGAGTTAGAGTTGTCAATGAATCAAAGTAAACAGTCCGATTTCCTTAGGTCATAAGCCCACGCAATGAAACTTTTCTTCATCAACAACCACTCACTCAAAACAATAATAAACATAGATAAGACAATTTATTGGTTAAAAAAAAACAGAACTAAAAAAGCTAATAATGATATTTTACTTTTTTAACGAAACACAAAAGATCAAAGCTGCAGGATTCTTTTCCTCTGTTTAAAATAATCTTAAAATTAAAAAGAAAATCTATTTAAAAATAGACTTTTCATTTAATTAGACAGACATGCAAAAAGCTAAAGACAGTGCATTTTGGTGTTTAACGTTAGTGTCAACATAAATTTTGCGAATCACAAGCCAATTTCACGTTCCCTGGTTATTTTGACATTTTGCGTCAAACAAGTTAATGATGCATATTATTACATATGTTATGAAAACAAAACTTGTATCTCAAGATTAGAATAAAGCATATTTATTTATTATTCAATTATTAGGTCAGGTCGACACTCGAGTTTCTAACCATCCGTCAGCACAACAATTCTTTATTATTGACATTGACATTTAACTGAAGATTAAAAGTAAAATTATTTTTAGCTAAAGCTTAAGAAAGTAAGTAAAAAAAAAAAAATTTGCATAAACAAGAATTACTATAAAATGATGATGATGATCTTCAGGTTTTAACTTAAGTGATGACTACAAATCGTAAACAGAAAGCCAATTTAATATATTTACAACGTAACACACAAGACTGATAGAGTAAAAAAAAGAGATCTTTATTTAAAGAGAAACCCCAAAGAAAGAGAAAAGACTGTTCTATGGTAAAATTCAAAGATGACCGGATTCCGGGGTAGGTGAGTAGGAGGGGTACCAATCTTTTCTTATCCAGGGAATGACAATTTCTAACTAATATTCCACAATTTATGTATGCATAAAATCTTTTTAATTCTTCCACTAAAAATTGTTATATAATATTTATCTTGCAAGCTTCGTTAAGAAGGCCACCCACCCCTCTTTAATTGACTTTATGGAAATATCATTTATTTATTAATTGCCAAAAACGGAGATTAAAACGAAAAATTATGCTGTGACAACAAATGATTTAAAAACAAGTTTTATGAGTAATATTTTCACACAACTGTCAAACCTGGCTAATACTTTTCTTTTTACAAAAAAGATGCAGAGAAATGCAATAGCAGCTAAAATATGAAGGAATGTAAAAAAAATAAAAATAAAAAAAAATTTTTTTTTAAATAAAATAAAATAAAAAAGCTTGTTTTTGCATTTTACATATAAAAAGATTTTCCCAAAATAAATATCTGAGACAAATGTTTAAAAAAAGAAACCATGATGAATTCAAACTAGTCAAAAAGTATCATCAATATTCATTCATCACACACACACACACACAGTCACACGTTGCCCGGGTCATAAATCTTTTTAGCATTAAAGCAAACCTTTTGGACAATATAACGTTATAAGATTTATGCATTTATCAATAAAAAAACAGAAAAATAATAAAGAATCAGATGACAATTCAGGGTTTGTATATGATGCATGCATTATTTTTTTTTAAAGAGAAAGCATGTGTATTGTGTACTGTATGTAATGTAACGGTACGCATGTGTGGGTGCGTAAAGTCATATGACAAGGCGTATGTCCCACAATTGTATCCGCAGCAATATGTAAAAACAGTAGAAATGTCGGCGATATATTTGGGACACCAGCGTTCGCGCTGTGTTATTCGCTTAGACAACAAAAGTGGTTTAAAACCTGGCATGCATTCAAGTCATTAGGCTTAATAAGGAGTAGATTGAAGATTTGCAAATAGTCAACACTTACCACTTTTGCCAACTCCTCCGTCACCCAGGATAACAACTTTGTAGACACGAATTCCTTTGCTAGACGAGTTTGATGTTGACTGTGCACTCATGGTCGTCACTACTAAAAGCAGTTCCTAGTTGTTAGAGTAGCAGTAGTACAGTATATTAACCCCTTACACACTACTTAGTGTTTGCTGAAGCAGCAGTAGTAAAACCAATGTTGTTGTATAAAACACTAGCAGTAATTATTATTATTATTATTTGGCCGAAGAAAGGTACTTCAGTGAGTGTAAAAACGGGCACTAAAACAAAACAAAAAAACTTTTAATTAATAATGAGCGTTAAAAAAGGTTACTTTTATTTGGCATAGAAAGTTTAAGTGTAAAGTTAAGTAAATTTTAAAATTCAGTTAAAGTTCACATCTTTTCTTCTTTCACTTTAGTACTAAGTTTTACGATGTTAATAATTTTTGTCTCTTTAGTTGTTTTTTTACTTTTTAAAAGTAAACATAGTGGAACAAAAAGCTTATTTTTAGTTTTCTAACTTGACTAACTAAACTACCATTAAAAAGTTGTAAAAGTATTATTCGTATTTGTTTTTTTGTTTGTAAATCACCCACCGATTTAGTAAAAAAAAAATAACAATACAAACTATACAATGGAGTTTAGGGATGTTACGCTTTCCCCCCCTCCTTGTACTCCTCCTTGTAAGTTTCGATGGTGATGCGAAAAGACAGCAAATGTAAACCAGTCTGTAAAGTTTCGTAGAGAAAAATAAAGTAATCGCTGCAACCTATAAACAATAAAACAGGAGTCAGCTGGATTAAGGTGATTTTTTAAAAAAGTTCAAGTCATTTTGATTTCGTTTTTCTTTCTGCACTTGAATATGTTTCTTTCTTGTCTTGTAAGTGCCACTTCAAAACAATTAAAACTTTTTTTCCTAGGTGTTTGAAGTTACTACTGTTTTTGTGCTAGGACCATGTCCATGGACTGTGATTTTTCAAGTTGTAAAATATCCCAGGTGGTAACAATAACTTGAAAAAACAAACAAACTCGATTCAATATCAATATTGCAATAAAAAGTTCTGGCAATAAAATGCACTCTAGCAAATAAAAAGTTTCAGTTACGCAAAGAACAGTAACTCTCTCTTTCTCTCTCTTTTTAAGAAACACAAGAAGGTTCGTACCAAATATTGGTTTTGTTTAAATCACTTCGTGAAACTGAAATGAAATCTCGTATCTTTGTTTTCTATCTGACTCCCATGAGGATGATGATGATGTGTGTGTATCTTTGGAGAGAGGTTGTCCATCACGGGCTGTAGTCGTAGTACTATAGTGGAAGTCTCTTTTGTACGTATGATGAGGGGGAGGGGCTTGGGCAAGTGCTTGTTCCACTTAAATCATCGTCTACACCTACACCATTACTTCCATCTCTTGCTTGCTTTCTTGTCGGGGGTGTTAGCTGGCTGATGACTTACATAGGTTCGCATACTCACATTATACACATGGACAAAAAGAAAACCCACACACAAAAGCATACACATGGGCGCGCGTTAGCAAGACTGCCATATGCCCTAATTCAAATTGTACTTAGGGACTAAAATCCCCCGTAAATTAAGGAGAAAAAAAAGGGTTTTTTTCACTTGCCAATTTTCCAATTTTCTTTCCTGAATGATTATAATTGGACAATGTACATTTTTACACTAATACACCGTACCGGGATATAGTTAACACAAAAATTAACTTTAAGGGCTAAGCAATAAACCATTGAACAAAGTTTTTAAAGCCTTCTTCTTCTTCTCCTCCTCCTCCTCGGTCCTTCCGATAAAACGGGAAACGAGCTACTTCCTCAGGTACTCGCAGAAAAGTTAAAAATAATTTTTTCGGCTCCCCCCCCTTCTTTTGTGCGTGCAAATAAACTTTTTTTTGTTGTTGTTGCTACAAGTTGATACACTAGTTACTTTTTTTAATACTTTATTTTACAAAGGTTTGATGTAATTTGTTTTTTAAAAAGTATTTACTTATCTTTTTTTACGCTTTAAAACTTAACCTAAAATCTTTTAAAAATTAAAAAGAAACGCATTTTTTAATTACAAAATCAGATCCCAAGTGAAGTGACAGTATTTTTTTTTTGTTTCTTGAAAACTTTAAGTCATTCATTCTGAATACAAGTTAGATAAAATAAACATAAATCACATTTTGTCATTTATTTCACATTGGATGATGTTAAAGGTTTGTTTTTGACTTGACATTTCATTTATGTGTCGCTATTAAAAAATTTAAAAAAATAAATTAACAATTTAATTTTGTTTATAAAATATTTCAGATTTTTAAAAACCTTTTTTATGTGTCATCGGAAAACATTTTAATAGCGATACATATCTGTGAAATTAAATTGTTCGGTGTATAGGGAAAAAAGTCAACATTCATGTTTCCCGGCCCTTCCGGGGCTGTAAACCCAAAAATGAAGCGCAGTGACCGAAAATATCCGTTTCGCAGATATCAACACCCCTTGCATAAAAAAGGGTAGGGATAGGGGCACGCCCTGATGTCTGCAGCAATAGCCGAGTGAACCGGGCAATTTCTGAATGACCCACTAAAATGCGACCTTGGATTGTTGTATGCCGTATCGAGTGGGTACGGTCTCAGTCTCACTGTCACACATCCACAAAAAAATAATGACTCTATGTCACATTATTGTCGGGTGGCGAGTAAAACTATATTTGAGGAAATAATCAGGTCTTGGTGACGTCTGGTAACATTAACATACCTTTCTCCGAATGGTAACAAATACAATGTTGTGATGTGATCAAAATAATTTACCAACGAAGTTGGGAGAGGTATATGTATTCACTCGCTGTCTCTCTGTCTTTCCGTCTTTTTGTCCACACGATATCTCCAAAAGTTCTCAATGAATTTCAATGTAACTTTGTGGAAGGGTGGGGAATGAGCTACGAAAGAAGTGATTAAATTTTGGAGCGGATCCATGAAATCTTTACAGTTACCTCCCCTGTATCGTAGGTATATGTCCACACAGTATTTCCAAAAGTTCTCAATTAATTCAATGACATTTTTGGGAAGGGTAGGCCATGGGTAAGGGAGAATTGGTTAAATTTTGGAGCGGATCCAGGAAGTTTTTTTTCGATTGAGAGATATATTTTCATACATATGTATTCACTTATGTTTGTCCATACAATAACTCCAAAAGTTCTCAATGTATGCCAATGACATTTTGTCAAAGGGCAGACCATGGGCTAAGGAAAAAATCGATTAATTTTTGGGGCGGATCCAGGAAGTTTTACAGTTACCTCACCTCCATCGTAACTTTTTGTGAACTGATTTTCATTCAGTTTTTAGTGATAATTGGGTTGGCAGAGCTATCTGAGGCGATCATGGCTATTGGCTACCATTCTTTTTCCATTTTAAATACATAAAAGATTATTTTGTGTAAAGAAAAAAGGGGTAAAGTCGGGTTTGACATCCGAAACAAATTTCGCATTACAAATACTGAATTACCTCACTTACACTAGCCTCAGATTCGGACGTACCTCCTTTTGATTTGCGTCAGAAATGAAACGAAAAATAACGTCCATCGTTTTATTTCTGATGCAAGATTTTTTAAATCCAAAGGTGGTAAATCCAACCTTTTTCATTTTAATTATTTATTTTTGTTTTTCAAATTAAGTCTCACAAATGATGAATTATATTTCATTTTTTATTTGTGAAATTTGTTTGACGTTAAAATCGACTGTACCCGAAGTTCAAATATATCCATGAATTTGTTTCTAACGCGGATTAACTAGTTGTTATAATATAAATGAAATAAATTATATTTTGGATGCTATTTGTTGTTTTAATTTCTGATGCAAGACTTTTCAAATCCAAAGGAGGTAAAGTCCGATAGAAGGCAAGGTACAAAATATAAGGGAGGTAATTCAGTATATGGAATGCGAAATTTGTTTCGGACGTCAAAAAGTTCAAAAGAAAGATTTTTCGAAAAAAAACAAATCTTTCTTTTGAACTTTTCGAGATACGTAAATGAAATAAACGGAATCTGGAATCTGGGAATAAGTACAATTTATTTTAAAACATTCCCCTTGACAACGACCTGGAATTTTATCTTTTTTTTAAAATAAAAACAACCAGCTAAGATAAAGTTGAATCGTGGGAAACCTAGAACAGCTTACAAATATAGCCGAACACACAGACATTGAATGTGCATGTGGGTGAGTGAGGGTAAAGGAAAGGAAAGAAGAAAAAAAATACTTAGTCGCCAACTTTTGGATACGGATGACCGTAAGTTCTATAATTGTTATTTGTTTAATTAAGGACCTAGCATGACTGACGAGTTCCCGTAGGCTTCTCTCTGGAGATATATATTTGAATGTATTGCTTTTTCAAACGACTAAAAAAAAAAGAAATCTATTTAAAATTGAAGAAAACTGCTAAATGTATCAAGGACATCTTCAGTGCCCCAAAAAGGAAAATTATTTATGACAACTATTACTGGACATTTCTTCATAGGTTCTTCAAGCCAACATTTTTATGCAAACAGTAATAGTTGAACTGAGAACTAGATCAGCCTTCATGGTGCAACTTGACTTTTATACTGATGTTGGAATGGTAAAAGCTAGAAAATAAAGTGTAATTGCGACAATTGATACTTTTCAAAGCTCCATGAAGATTACTGGATCAGGCCATATACCAGACGATGGTTGGAGAGTGAAACAGCAAAAATATAGTGATTTTCCAGAGCAGTAAAGCTATGGTTACTAGCATGAGAACACTTTGGTTAAGAGAAACACGGACTTGATTTGCCAAAGATTTTTTGGCCCGAATTTGGGGGGGGGGGGGACAGTTGCCTCCCCCCTGGCTTGTACGCCTATGGTTACTAGTCCGAATAATTAGAAACCGTCAACCAAAACTCTTAACATAGGTTTCTTCAGTTTTCAAGTTGATCTGGCTGGCTATGTATGTATATATCACGCATACAGGCTGCACCAATGGAGCTAGAGGGATGGAAATTTAAACATTTACTCCTTATTATGTTTCGAAAACTTGGGGGGGCGTGGAAAATTCTCCACCTTAATAGGTTTTTAGTAGGGGGGAGTTAAATTTGCAATGTAAGTTTATACTAAATTAATCCCATAGTTTGTGTCCGGCAGCATTCTGCTTGTTTTTGGTTTTTTGAAAATTCAGACTTTTTTAGTGATCACTGCTCAACAAAAGGCGAGAGAAGTAACTTATTCATTTATCACCCTCTTTTCCAATTTTTTTATTGATCAGCCCCAACATGGCATGCTGCCAAAAGATGTTGGTCATGTGATGGTTTCTATTGGGTGACTAACCAGACCTGGTTATTATCTAAGTCATAGTGTGTGTATAGCTACATCAATGAGTAGTTTAACTACTTCTGTTTTATACTTTGTTGGTATTTGTTTACATCTTCAGTATGTTCATATGAAACAATCTGATTGTTATAAAGTTTCTCTTTTTTTAAATTTTTATTGCTATCTGGGAATAGTGTCTTCATCTTGATTGTTATAATCCCTGAATTTCAGCCATTGTATCTGTAATAAATTCTGTTATTAGTGCCTTTGTTTGCTTGTTGTTCTTTTCGCATTTGGTTCATAACTGTATTTAGCGTGTTCAAGAAAAGAAGATAGACGGAATGAAGACACATGTTGCTCAGGGCTATTGCCTGTCAAGAAGTGAGCATTCCCCGCTCCCACTTATGGTCCGCATTTCTGGGACCGGAAACGGAATGGGGGCTGCTGGGAGCTTCCTTCGATGTGTTTATTTATTATTAATCGTGTACATTAATACATACATATATGTACATTAATACATACATATATAGACATTAATACATACATATATATACATTACAGTACCCTCCGGGCTTCTTCAGGAGTCTGTCATAGTTGGTAACCTTCTTAATTAAGAAAAAAAGGTCACTAGGCCAAAAGATTCTAAAATTCCACCTCCTGGTTACACTATGGGTAGTCCAAAAAGTTATATATACTCTGATTCATTTGAAGAGGAAGACAAGTGACATTAGGTTTAAGATTCCAAGTTTCGGATGGTCTTACAGGGCACATGGCCTAGTGCTTCCATGGGCAAACTACGGCCCGCGGGCCGCATGTGGCCCTTTTGACTTTCTGAATGGCACACTTAATTCCATGAGGAAAATAACGTTTTATAAAAAATTTCATCTAAGAAAAAAGGAACCTTTTTTTAAGAAATGAGAACATTCCAGGATAAGTGAACAAACTTTTACTGCTTTGTTGAAGTAAAAAACAGACCAATGTGTCTAATATATTCCGAATCCCATTCCGCATTTAAAGAATTTAACGTTAAGCGTCATTACACAACTAAACATTCCGGGTATGATACATTTAAAGGAGATATCAGAGAGCTTAAGATTGAAACACTAAAGAAACAGATCGGTAGCCTAAATATGCTTTTTTCTAAAAGACAAACAGAGCTCAGTGAAATGGTGCATGAAAGCTATGTTGTTAGCAAAAAAGTTCCTAACATTCTAAAAATTATTCTGACGGTGAATGTGTGGCCTGATTTATGATTAGTAATATCGCATGTGGCCCGCTGCTCGAAAAGGGTTGCCCATGCCTGGCCTAGTGGATAAGAGTGTTGGTTAAGTGTAATCTGCCCGGTGTTCAGTAGTGCAAAAAGTCATATACTCTGAATAACAATAACGCACTTTCTAATACTCAAAGTATCTGGAGGTAGATATTATTACTTCAACCAACTTCAAGAAACTCAGACCTGTCCTGGACCGTATATTCGTCACGCACAGTATACCTGAAACTGTTTCTGCCGATAATGGTCCTCCATACCCAAGTCATGATATGAAGGCATATGCAAAAGAGACAGGATTCATGATAGGCTCAGGTCAATGTATTGAACTTCGTTGGCCGACAAGATTGGCTGCAATCTTCATCGTCCGTAACAATAATGCACTTTCTATATATAGCCAATCTTTATTATCTGAAATACATAAAATATAACATAACACAATACGTAACATAAGAAACATTTCAGATAATACGTTACCCTCTGGTTCATTTGAAGAGGCTGACAAGTGACATTAGGTTTAAGATTCCAACATTTCCACCACCTGAAGGTCCTACAGGACACATGGCCTAGTATACTATAAGAGTATTGGTTAAGTGTAATCTGCCCGGCAATCCCTGAAATGAGTAATGCAAAAAGTCTCTGGTTTAGTGGAAGGGGCAGATATCAGCGACATCAGAAGAATGAATTAACTAAGAAGAACCAACTGATACGAGAAATCCTCTGACATGGACATCGGAATGAGAAAGATCTACCCCCGTGAATTGAATAAATGGCTTGGTGCAAAATTCCCAGAAGGTTACCAACTACAACAGACACCTGAAGAAGGCTGGAGGATACAATGACCAAAACATTGTGACTATAACAACCAAGATAAGGGCATTAGTCCAGGTAAATCAGTGTATGATAATGATAATACCTCATTTGAGAAATTCAGACAAAAATAAAAAATACTAAAGAATTGACCGAATTGAAATGCACACATTTTGCCTCAACACCAGATGATGTCACTGAAACATCACCAGTCTTACCAAGATAAACAAATATGACATGTTTTTTAGGGAAGAACGCAGCTTTAACTTTGCATGGACCTTTTTTGACAAGTTTAAAATTAAGAGTGAGATCGAAATTAATAATCTCAAAGTTTTTAAAAATCCCTATATCATCCGAATACTTTATTAAAAGATTGTAACTAAGGACGTATTTTTTACATTCAAGGAGAAAGTCAGTGTCAATGATTTATTTAACAGGGTTGAATCTTGCAAATAGAAGAGAATTCTGAACTACTACAGAATAATTCTGTCAGAAAAAGTAAATTTTAAATGAAAAGTTATGTAAGATATTTTAAAACAATATTTCTTGCTGCATTCCTGATCTACAATTGAAGAAATCTCTGACTGTCTGTATGTGTGCATGTATGCACCATGATTACTCGACAACTGACCATTGTATGAAGTTGACATTCACCAAATATATTAATCAACACACACAGTATTGCAGTGTTGAGTTTGAAGCTGTTTGGATCAGTGGTTCTCGCGAAATCTAATGCACCATGATTACTTGACAACTGCCCATTGTATGAAGTTGACATTCGCCACATATATTAGTCAGCACACAAGGCAGTGCAGTTTTGAGTTTGAGGTTTTATGAATCAGTGGTTCTCGGGATATTTAATAAAGATAAATAAAATTTTAAAATTATAGATCCTTCTTCATAGTTTCTATAAATTATCTCCCCTGAATTCCGCTCTTTAGAATTATCTAAATTTAGATATAAATATCTAAATTGGCAACACTGAAAAGAAGTAGCCAAAATACGACGGATGTAAAATTATTTTACATAAGATGACAATTATTACTGCTGCTCCACACACCGTTAAGTCTGGTCCTTCCAAACATGCACCTTTGGAACGAACACTGCCCTAGTTTATTATAAAGTGAGAGAGGAAACATTTAGGCTTCAAATATATGAAAAACTAAGGCTAAGTAAAGACTATGAAGTTGTAGCGTAGAATACCCAAATGTGACTTATGCTGTTAGCACTGGTTATAATTGAAATCTTAATATAAGAAATTGTCAACAAAAACTGTCACCAAAACTGTCAAAATAGATTTCTAGTTTTCAAGTCGGTCCAGCTGGCTATGACATGTATCACACGTACAGGCCCCACCAATGAAGCTAAAGGGCTGACATTTTCAACATTTACTCATTTTTTAAAAAATTCCCCCCCCACAATAGGTTTTTAGTGGGGAGGTTCAATTTACAATGTAAGTTTATGCTAAATTGATCCCTAGTTTGTGCCGCTTGTTTTTTTGAAAATTCAGACTTTTTAATGATCTAACAAAAGGTGAGAGATGTAACTTATTCATTGATCACCCCTTTTTCCAACTTTTTAATTGATCACCCCAACACAATATATGGGTGGCAGTGATTCATAATTTCCTTTGGAATGCTATTGTTATTTGTTATCTTTTTGTTAATTGCTTTACAATTTCAAGTGGGTTGTTATGATCCTCTCTTCACTCTGCTGTTTGTATTTTGTAAGTCCAGTTATAGCAGATTGAATGCAGTCTTTCATACTGATGAGACGTCTTCATCTTTCTTTTCTCTTTACATAGAATCTTTTAGTATCGACATATATAGAGCTTCATGCATTATTATTAGAAACTGTCAACCAAAACTGCAGTGGCAGTGCTAGGCCCAACTACGCTCCGCTGCAAATTGTTAAATTTGCGCACCTCACATGCTGCCAAAAGATGTTGGTAAGATGACGGTTTCTATTGAGTGACTAAGCAGACTTGTTTGGTCTGTAGTTTAATATTTAATCCCGGAAGTAGCCTTTATTAATTTGGTAAACAACTTCCAACTAGCTCTGTAATCTTCATTAGGATTAGAATTTCTCTATTGTGTCTATTTCATATTTTGTAAATATTTCTTTCTCTAATTTACAAATGAATGGAGGCATTACAAAAAGCATAATCTATTTATAAATGAAATGTGTCCGGAAGGTATCCAGCCGTTTTTAATGTCTCAGCCATGATGTAACTAATCTGATGGGGACCTTACTGCGCAAGCGTGGACAGATACTCTCCCATTAGATTACGGCAGTGAGATGCCATTGAGTGAGCCTGTGTAATGTGTGACCATCACGTTCACAATGACCAAGCGAGTTGTTCTCCGTGTCTTGTGCAGGTTTTTGTTTGGCAAAACATTGTATCACCCAGGTCCGTCAGCAGTAGCTGCACCCTGCTACGGTCCAGATTTGGCTCCCTGTGACTTGAGGCTTTTCCAAAGAGATTTCAGACTGTGGACGATATTAAGGAGAATGTGACGAGCAGCTGATGATAATCCTGAAGAGGACTTTGCAGACTTGAAGTTGACAGCTTGATAGGCAAAATGTCTATTATTTAGACCAGTAGTTCTCAACGTGGGTGCTGGGGGCGTTGGTTTGTTTCAACAAAGTAACCAAGGAGATACAAGGCAGCGTAATAGTTATCAGCACAAAAAAACGGACTTCGGCCAATTAGCAGCAGCCATTAGCTGTTGTTGGTAGCTAGTATGTAGCTAGTAGAATAGCAGGAGGAAGAGTGTATGTAGCATGTGGTCAAAAATGAAGAAGACAAAGGTGGGACCGGCCATGTTGGATTTTGGTGGGCGAATATGAACAAAGACATGATTTTTGTAAAAGGATAAAGAATAACAAAGGCGTCAGATAGAAATGAAATAAATGTTGCATTTAATTGAAAAACATAAAGAAAAAATGACGTACATATATGCATATCTAAAAAGAGGTAATAAACGTGTAAACAGATTGAGAGAGATTGGTCCGAGTGCAGAGAGTTTGCTTGTGTTTACTTAACACTAATGGGAATGGTAGGAATCCACATGTGCTATGTGCCATTGCCAGATATCTTGACAAAATAATGGCATGTCATAACGGTTGATGGCAGTGGTGTCGCAAGGGTTTTCAGTGCCCGGGAGGGGGGGGGGCAAGACAGCACCCGAGGACAGTTGAGCTATATCCTGACATAATTATTAATTAACAGGCATTATAGGCCTGAGGAAATTTTGTGCCCACTTCACACCGGCTCCCTCTAGCCCCCCTCTTGTTATGCCTGTGATTGACGGAGAAGAGAGTGGGTGAGTGAACACTTGAGCAAACCATTCTCTTACAATTACTGCAGTAGTAACTGTAAAAATTGTCACACCCATTGTCAACCTTTACAGGGTCCAGTCTATGAAGTAACCTGGAACTTTCCTACCTTTCTTCAGTACTGGATAAATAAATTCTCTTTGACTTGAAAGAAAAATAAAACCTACTTAGACCATTTTTCACTCATTATGCTGCATATGTAACTGTTTAAAAGATTTTTTTAAAAATTTTTGACTGGATTTGATAGTCATGAATAAAGAAAAAGGACCTGCCAGATTGTGGATGTGGCAGTGATGATGACCCACAATGCAAAGGAGAGTGAAAAATTGGAAAACTACCAGGACCATACCCAGAAGTTGAGAAAGGTGTGGAAGATCAAGGTAAGGATACATTTTAACATTTAATATTTTATTTTAGTGTGAAAAAAAAAGTATCCAATTTGTATATACAAGCACACATCATAACAATCATATTTACACAATGTCTATGGCCTTAAACCTTTTGCGGTGGTGTAATACACATCATAATTCTTCTAAAAAATCATTTACATCTGTTGATAGCATGACATATTCCGGTTATCTATTCCAAAGTCGTACTACTCTATTGCTAAATAAGAATTTTCTGATATTTAATCTACTTCTATTTGCCTCTACCGTATATGTGTGGCCTCTCAGTCCCTTGTACCCCTTTATTGTAAAAAATACATCAGGGTTTACTACTTCTAAACCATGCATAATCTTAAACATTTCTATTAATCTCCCTGATCCCTCCTAATACCCATAATAGTAGGCCCACTTGCAAACATGCCAAAAACACTGGAATTGAGATTAGAGGAGTTAGAAATTTGAAGAAGGGTTGAGACTGTACAGACCACAGCATTGCTGAGGTCGGGGAGGATACTGAGAAGGGTGCTGGAGATTTGAGGAGACTTGCAGTTAGTCAGTATTCAGCGATGACCCCCAGACATCTGGTGTGAATATGCAAATGCATGCATATATAATAATAATAATAACAACAGATCTGGTTAGTCACTCAATAGAAACCATTATGTGACCAACACCTTTTGGCAGCATGCCATGTAGGGGGTGATCAATTAAAAAATTAGAAAAAGGGCTGATCAAGGAATAATTTACTCTCGTCTTTTGTTGGGCAGTGATCATTAAAACAGTCAGAATTTTCAAAAAACAAGCATGAATGCTAAGTGACCAATTTAGCATAAAGTTACATTGCAAACTGAACGCCCCCACAAAAAACCTATTCAGGAGGTGAATTTTCAAAAAAAACAAACAAACGTTTTTTGTATACATAATAACGAGTAAATGTTCAAAATTTTCAGCCCTCAAGCTCCATTGTTGCAGCCTGTATGCCTGACACATACATACATAGATAGCCAGCCAGCCAGACCAACTTGAAAACTGAAGAAACCTATGTTGACAGTTTTGCAGAGGCGGAATGTGGGAACAGATAGACACTGCAACATTAGTAGGGCACCAGAGCTCTGGGGGCGCAATCAGACCTATGGTTTAAAGCTTCTAATTTTGTGAGGGGTGCAAATTTAACAATTTGCAGTGGAGTGCAGTTGAGCCTAGTGCTGTCACTGCAGTTTTGGTTGATGATATGTTGGATATTTAGGCAGCCGTGGGCAGAGGTCACAGATTTGACCCCCACAGGTGTTGAAAAGTTATAAACAGGATATTGATGAAAATCCTAAACTGCATTGTGTCAGGAACTGGAAGACCAGGTATTGAAAAGTAATAAACACGATATTGTCCCTGACTGCAGATGGCGGGCTGGAAAATCAGCGTGGGTGTTTGAAACCGATAAAAGCGACATAGAGGCCCTTGGAGATAGACACAGTATGCCCTCTGAGAGGCAGAGAGACAGACTGCCTAGGCTGGGGGAAGACACAAGGCCAGTTCCCCTGTTGGGAACAGTCTGTAAGCTCTCATTATCTCTCTCCCACTCTTCATTCTCCGCCATGACACAATGTATCTTGTGAAATAAAAACATATCCTCATATTTTTATAAACAAGTTTCAAGTCTTCCTTTTTCTCCAAGTTCAAGATTTTCCTCCCGCGGACCAAGATGGCTATACAACATATACGCCAGAGTAAAGAGAAAAGAAAGATGAAGACGTCTCATCAGTATGAAAGACTGCATTCAATCTGCTATAACTGGACTTACAAAATACAAACAGCAGAGTGGAGAGAGGATCATAACAATCCACTTAAAATTGTAAAGCAATTAACAAAAAGATAACAAATAACAATAG
>VCCN01001084.1:1002342-1024185 GCA_006491835.1 Architeuthis dux | reverse complement strand
GAGAAGACCAGCGTGAAAGATATTATACAAATAATTAAGCGGAAAAAGTGGAGATGGGATGGTCGCCTAGCAAGAAGAAATGACAATAGATGGGGGAAAAGACTAACAGATTGATGCCCATAGGACAGTAAACGCAGCAGGAGAAGACCAGACACAAGATGTAATCTTACGCAGCATGTGCCACAATTGAACGTTCTCATTTCGCTTTCAGACATATTGAAAGCATCAACATGGCAGCAGCTTCCAATCTGACACAGGAAATGAAAAGGCTTGCCATGCTCATGGCCCTAGTCACCAACCACTGCCATTCCTGTCATAGGTTTGACAGGAATTTCCCTCTCCTGGCAGATGCCCAAGCTAGCTATGGGGATCTGCTGCCCCTTGTGGGAGTATTCAGACAGTATAGCAGGATGTGAACACTCTGGCTGCCTGTGCTGATATAGATATATTGTATATGTATATATATTGAAGCGCAGGTCCGAGACACACTGCTGGAGCAGATGCCTGAGCTGGCTGTAGAGGTCTGCTTACCCTTCAGAGGAGTAACCCAACGGTATGGCTGCCTCTGTAGATATATATATATAGAGAGATATATTATATATATATATACTGAAGCGCAGATCCGGGACACTTATATATATACTAATATTTGAGCTTTCTGTTTGTGTGTTTATTTGTTCATGTCACTATCACATATATCACAAAACTATAAGGCCTATTGACCTAACTTTTGGCATGAGGTCTCCCAAGACATCAAGTTGTGATATGAGCTATGTGATGTTAACTTCGGAGGTCATTTTAGGTCACTAGAGGTCATTACTGGTCATTTCGAGCCAATTTTGCAAAAGTTGTTGGCTAGAACTGTAATTTAGAATAGGGGTACATCTTTTCACAGTGAAGGTCATTGGCTATGTGATGTAGACCCTGGGGGTCATTCAAGGTCACCAGAGGTCATTTTGGTCATTTCTAACCAAATATTGAGTTTGCTATGGAGTACAGAAATATTTTTGACCTCAGAAATGGTAGGGCGGATAAGGTCAAATTTGATAGGATAGATGGTGCTGACTGCCAAGGTCACCAGATTTCAATTTCTGATTAAGATAACTTTTTCTCATCCATATTGCAGCCAAACAATTACATTCTTGGAGATAAATTGGTATGTAGGGTTTACTTGACTGAAAAAGATAGGCTAGGATAGGATAGGTGGTACTGACCACCAAGGTCATTGGAGGGCACCAGAAGTCAATTTTGGATTAAAATAGCTTTTTTTTTCAGCCAAATGAAAGAACTTAAACTCATAAAAAAACTAGACCATTTCTGTTTTGTTTGTAACACATTGTGCAACCCTGAAAAACCTTTTCATACAGGAACCCAGCAGGAGAATCATTAATGCTGTGTATCCGGAAGCCCTGGTCAAACTAGTGGGACTGCATCATTTGTTTTGATTTGTGCATCTGAATATTCTTTTGGTAACAGCTACTTTTTCATGTGTAAATAGTGTTACGTTCTGGTAGTTTAGATGCAACTTGATCTGAATGTAACTTGATGACTATAGGTTGAAGAGAAACATAAGATACTGTGACATACATATTTACCTAAACCTCGATATTGTACATATTTCTTCTCTGCCTTTCCTAAGAGAAAGGAGCAAATGTCATCCATTACATTTCTTTCACTAAGTCATTAGCTCAACCCAGCAAGATATCTGCTCTTTTATCTCCCCCTTCTCACCTTCCCTGTCTGTAGAACTTGAAACAAACATGACATATACACTGTGTTCTCTTCAAACTACAATAACATTTGCAGCTGAGCCATAGAATTGCAATGACTGAAATTCCCATCGTCTTTACTTAATGGGTTTTAATCTCTTATGTGGGACGTATCTGCAATTGGACGTAAGTTGGTCGGGCATAAGTCGATGTATGACTATATATATATATATACATAGTTATTATTTTTGAGGGTTGAATTATCTATGAATGTAGAGTGCTTGATATCAGGGATAGAGCATATTTAAATAGATATACACAGACAATTCACTGCTTCATGGTGACTCTTACATGCTAATGCAATCATCTTATTTGCCGCAAAATAGAATAGGTATGAGTTGATGTAATATGTGACCTGAACTTGCAGGTTATAGGTTTCTATAATAAACGCAATAGCTCTTTTAATATTTATCTGTTGTTTTCTGATAATAGCTATTTGTGTCTGATTATAGTGATTTCTAATATAGCAAAACCGAAGGCAGGTGTACAGTAGCAGTTAAGTTAAGACTGTTGGAAATAGGAACACGTGACGCTGCTACAAACGATAACAAAGCATTTATTCGAAGATCAAGTTGATATATCGTCTTCTGTCTGATACGGGAGGTAATGTGATACAGTACTTCTAAAATCTGCTTCAGGTCAGGATTATTGCTTTTCTTATGAGGCGGAGAAGAAGATCTCAGCAGTCCACTACTGGTAGCCTTGCATAGGAGTTGAAGGCTCCAGTCTAGAATATAGAACCAAGCTCTGTCTCACTCTGTAGTCTAGTTTTCAGTGGGACTTGAATAAGTTGCTTTCCGGTTCTATTATACTGCAGTACAATGCTTTTTCGCCAGGCAGGTCGATCCAAATCTGCCTGAAAAACAAAATCTACCCTCATTTATGGGCAAGCCTCAATGTTAGGGTTGGGTCTGATGGACATAGGGGAGACACTTAACTCCACTGGTGCCTTCTCCAATCACCTTGGGGTACACCGGTATTCAATGTGTTAACAACCGCCAATCAAAAGTCCTGCCGAGGACACTGCCTGTGTTTCACTTCAGGCTGGCGAGTGTACTTAACCTGTCAACAGCTCGTCCATCCACCATCTGGCATTTCTTGACCAGTATCTCCTTATTTCCATTTCAAGGCAAAAACGAAAGTACTTACTGTGATACAACGTATCTGTTGTGTACTTGTAAAATCTAGCATAACCATAGTATCACAAAATAAAAATTTAAAAGAAAGTAGTTTTATAGCTAGAAATACTACCATCACAGCTAATAATACATAACTTGCCTCATCTCTTTAACTCTTTCTTCCCTGATAACGCCTCTAGGCGTGATAATAAATTTCACTCATGCCCTGATCACGTGTAGAAGTGTGATCTTGTATTTGCATTATTTCCCAGGCACCAAAAACGAATGACTAAAAAACATGTTTAAATTTAAATCATAAACAAATTTAAATCATAACTGCCAATCAATCAATAATAATATCCTTTTCAATTAACTTTTTCATGGTTTTATTTCACTGGACTTGGAAGTGATACATTGGGAATAATCACTGAAAATTTGGCTGTCAGGGAGGAAAGAGTTTAAAGCTGTTTATTTAACCTGTTAATGTTTGTGCAAATGTTCAAATGGATATGAAGACCTTGGAAAAAGTCTTTTGTATCCACCTTTTCAAAGTATATGTGTTAACTCCATAATAAATGATGATGTTCACTTACTGCTACTGGTGATTAAATAACATAGACCTGTTGGAAATATGTTTAATTCCAATACTCACTTGAGAAAAAATAAACTGGCCAAGCTTCTATGATGGTAAGGGTGATCACCATAAGAATGAGTATTGTTCTTAATGGTTTGGTTTGGCTTTGATAAATTCTCCGACATATATTTCTTTGTAGAAATAGAGTATAGTGGGTCACCTTGGGAATAAGTGTATGTATTTTTGCATGTACTGTTTGTGTATAGATTCAGTCAAATATGGCAGTAAAATACAGACAAAGGAATAACAAGCAAGACATGTATTTTCAATTAAGATATAATCATTTAATTATAAAAAGAAAAAGAACATAATTGATCAAATGAAAGAAATGTTCATGATACAAGATATCAATATTGCAAACGTGATTTGCACATACAAAATGAATAAAGTCTAGTTAGATATAGATAGTTTGAGGCAGTGAAAATAAAGAACTTACTTTAAAACATTTGTAGGGACACGTGTGTGTAGGGTTACCAAACCGTAGAGGATAATATATGGCAGAACATATATCTACAATTATAATTTACATTCGGTCTTGTTCAAGGTTCAACAAAACAAATGAATAAAGGAATGTGTATGTAACGTATATAATATTTATTCATAGAACAAATAACAATGAATGAAGGATTGTGATGCGTCTTGCATCGAGAAGTGTTCATCAGTTGATTGGAACAAAAGAGTCAATTGAATTAAAGTTCTTAAGAAGTTGCAATAACACTAATCGTGTAAGTGAGTGTATGGTCATGTCAATGAGTGTATGCATATGTGTAATAACACTTGTCGTGTCAATGAGTGTATGCATATGGTATATAAATCAGGGACTTATATGCTTTTGTCAAAATGTCTGTGAATATGCTTGGCATGCACAAGTGAATACATGCGTATTATGTAAGTCATACAGCCATGTCGAACAGGCATGAGGCTGCGACTGGCAAAATCTGTCTGTCGATTTGTTTATAAGGGAAATAGGTAGGCTCCCAAAGGCCTTGGATTTTAGATGCATTTTCATTGGTTAAAAAATAGTTGCTGCTGCTGATTCTATTTGAACTCGCACATTTTTCTACTTCGTTGGCGCAATTCTTTCGAGCCTATTTTGTTGAGATTTTTGGAGGATAAATGTTTGGAGATGAGATCCAACACATTGTTGGAATAGCGGGCTCTAACATTACACATGGTTGGAAACGAAAATAGCCATTAGCCCTCGCATGCACACTTTGCGAGGCCAGAAGTGTGAAAGGAGGAGAGAGGGAGAGAGAGAGAGAGAGAGAGAGAGAGAGAGAGAAATGCTTTCTATAGCAAAAGGAATTACCAGAAGTCTGGGGACTATTTTTAAGGTCTAGAGGAAGTAATGTCACTGGGCACTATTTTAGGGCTAATATTCAGTGTAGTGATATTTACTAAAGGGAGAGAAATGCTACTTTTTATTTATTAGAATTGTTTATAATTTGAATATCGCTACTTAATTATTAAATTTGTTTACAATTTGAATACCACTACACTTCTACTGTAATGGGTTGTTTGATTTTAAACCAGGGGTCGTCAACCTTTTTGCCTCTGAGGGCCAGGTCATGTGTTAATGAGGGCGGTGGGCCAGATAGACACCATAAAAAGCTTGAAATATGGAAATTATCCATTTAAATACATCTAATATTTTGCCTGAAATCAATGAATAAAATGCTAGAAAATCATTAATGCTTAACCAAGAATGCCAATTAGTAATCAAAGAACCTAATTTAGACACAATTTATTTCAATCAAGGTATCATTTGAATATATTAAAAAGACAAAGAATCTTTAAAACATAAAAAGTAAGCATAGCATCCCAATATTTCTTGCGGGCTGGTCGAAATTTTTTTGTGGGCCAAATCTGGCCTGTGGGCCGTAGGTTGCCAACCCCTGTTTTAAACCTTGATTCTTTAAACCCTATTTCTAGAATCTCTTTCATAAACCAGATTCAGCTATACTTGTAAAATCTATGTTACGTAATGGTTGCATCTACGACTTGCGGTGAGTGTTAATGAGTTAGTTATTTAAAACATTTACTGTGCAAATCCACAATCTATCTATGTAATGAACTTTTTAATCACTGCTATCCACAACAGGCCTTTTTAATCACTGCTACCCACAACAGGTCGGTTTAATCACTGTTGCTGGGTTTAGGTTATTCATGTGTTCTGACATTTATATGGATCTATGTATCTATCTACATATCTATGTATCTATCTATGTATCCGGACTTCACCTAGCCCTAACCGTTCATAGTAGAAACTTGAAATTTTGCACACATAAAAAAAACAAAAACATTTTCCCTTCTCATTGAGGGGAGCTCAATGAGAAGGGAAAAATGTTTTTTTGCTTTTTGAAAATTCCCTTCCCAAAATAGGTTTTTAGTGAGAGGGGGGTTCAATTTACAATGTAAATTTATGCCAAATTGATCCCTTAGTTTGTGTCCATCAGCATTCTCACTTGTTTTTTTTACACTTGGACTATTTAGTGATCACTGCCCACCACCACTGTTTAATTTACAAGGTAAAAAGAAGCATATATAGGTGGCGGTGATTCATAATATCCCTTGGAATGCTAGTTCTGTTTATTTCTCTGTCTGTAACAATCAACTCTTCCACTTAAAGGTAACAATTTTGCTGATAAAATATCTCCTACCCATCACATTGAAACAATAGACTTGTAGAGATTGATAATTGATCTCAAATGGACCTTTTCAGAAATCCTTCACCGTTTAGAATATTCCAGAAAATCCTTTTAATAAAAAAAAAATCCGTCTGGGTGAAAGATGGAGCTACTTTGGTGCTGACCTGTTGCCTCTCTCTCAGATTCTGAACTGCTAACCTGCTCTCTCCTCCCTCACCCCTAATGGGCAGGAGAGCCTCTTTGACCAACCCATTGCTACCGGCTTCAGATCTAAACTGGCCCTGATCTGAAAATCAGGGCCCTTTAAAAAGGCCTCCGTTAATACAATATGGGCTTTTGGTCACGTACCCTATGGGCCCCTGGTCACGTACAAGCTGGTAATCTGATATGGGCTTTTGGTCACGTATGCCCATGAACACACAAACACGCATTTCATTACAGATGCCGGCTCAGGGATAGTTTCCCTAATGGGCTTTAAATTGCCACTCACAGACTGTAATCTCCTGGCTTGCATTTCCGGCTCAACATGGGGTTCTTTTATCTTAAGATACAGGTCTTGTTAGTGTTTCCATAATGAGCTGGACACAGACTTTCTTAATCATAAAACTGGCTCCAGCCTGACATTCATTTGTCTGGAATTAGCTACAGGCTATGGGAACTGCACAGTGGATGATTAAGAACATGTTCTACATACATACACACAGCATTCTTATCACCCTATATAAGAACCCATGAAAATCACACCGGTCAGAGTCTCATCCAATGTTCCAGATATCTCCACTTATTTCTGAGCTCCTCAGAAACCATGACGCAGGTCTATCCTGAATTATATCTACAGTTGGTCAGAAGGCGAACATGGTAAAAACAATTAACCACTTTGGTTGTTTTGCATAGAACTTTCATTTCGGGCCATTGTTTCTATGGAACTTTTATGCTTAAAATTCGATTCATTCTAAACTACGATATAGCTACACTTGTAAGCTTCATGCCAGAAGCTATTGTTTCCTTATAAATTTGTTGATTCATGCTATTAGTGTTTATTTCGCTTGTATTGTCGTTTGTGTTCAAACCCTATGTATGTTATATATTGTTGATTCTTGCTGTTTGAACCGCACTTGTTTCTCTGTTTTAATTCAGTCATGTTCAGTTCGCTTATGCTGTTCGCTTTCAAATATTATGTATGTTATATTCATTGATTCATGCTGTTTGTGTTCATTTTGCTTGTATTTGTCATTTTGTATTCAAACTCTATGTACGTTATATATTGTTGATTCTTGCTGTTTGAACCGCACTTGTTTCTCTGATTTAATTTGTGGCTTTGTATCGCTTGTATGCCGTTTTGCATTCAAATGTTATGTATGTTGATTTATGATGATTTAACTGCACTTGTTTATTTGCCTAATTCACGGCCTCATTGCTTATATTGCAGTTTTCATGTACTGAGACAAATTGTTTATGTACATCAGTAAGAAGTGTCAACTTTTGTGTGACAGGTGAAGTTACATTTTCCATGTGTTGAATCTCAAAGTAGGGTTGCATAAAATCTTTCCATTCATGCGGTGACAATTTCGCCTGGTAATAATTTTTCAGATTGAAGGATGATGTCTTCAAGAAGATTTTCACTCGTCTTGAAGGCATACATAAATTTGTCACTGTTTGAATGTTCTTTCAAAAATTGTTTAGGAGTATAAAAAGGGTTCAAGTTTAAATGTGTAGGGTCTTTGTGCGTAAGCGCATGAAATGTAGTTTTCAATGTGAGTCGAGAGATAACGGCTATCGCTTTGTGTTAGTGAAAGGTTCATTTGGTAACAAATCTTTTCTGTGACTGCCTAAGAAAGGGCAAAGATCCTTATTTATGGGCCTTTCCCTTTCCAAACAGGCTCCCAATGATAAAATGTTTCTGTGGATCCCGATTGGCCAAATAATTGTAGACTTTATCACAAAACCCTTTCCCTACTACGTCCGCATTTCCATCTCAGCTGCTGATGATTATATTCCTTTTTCTTCTTTTTTTATTATTGGTGGGAAACATCTTTGCCTTTTTTCCACCCCTGCACATATCAGTGAGACCCCAAACAATTGGCCGATGCGGGTCAGTTAAAGAATAAGTTGCAAATCAATCAAAAAACAATACGAAAGCCGACAATTTTATTTGCAATAAACAATTTAATTATTAATTTGAATATAATTGATTCCTAAAACACAATTACTTCTTATATGTTCCCCTCAAAAAGAAAGCAATAAAGTATTTATTGCACAATATATCCTAAATTAAAATAAAGCATAGATATAAAGCTATACAAAAAACAACATTACCAATGTATGCACAAGGGACATGTAACTGATTTGTGGGAAGAAAAGGTAACTAGAAGGGAAGACAGTAATAATCAAGAACTAATAGTAAATATAAGGGTTATTAGGTGACCAATGTCTGCCTCTTAATGCAGTCATCCTCTTGGGACGTTGAGGGGTCCAATTAGAAGTATTATTTGAATTAGAGCACTGACTTGAATCAGTATTTGAACCTGAAAGTTCCTCTGAAGTATTAGATTCATCATCTTCAAAATCAGGGATGCTGTGAGACTGGGGAGAATCAGACAATTCTAGAGGGCATAAAAGTTTGATGGAATGGATCTGAATCAAACCATCACCTCTTTTGACTTTTACGGAACAAACTTTGTTGTCGTTCCCAGGGATAAGTTCTAAGACTCTACCCAGAAGCCAATAAGGTCCAGTTTTAGCTGGATTTTTAATAAGGACTACATCATCAACCTTAATCCTATTGAAGAAGTTAATCTCATGTTACACTGTTCTCTCAGATTAAGCAAATAAGCTTGATTCCAAGCTCTGTAAACTTTGCTAACATGTTGTCGCGAGACTCAATTGATTTAACAACATCTGATTTTGATGGAGGATCAGATCCCCATATATTTTGGTCATCTATTTTCAACATTAACATTAGGATGAAGAAAAAAATTGGGAGTTAAGATCTCAAGACTAGAATCTGCCAAACACCTATAAGTGAGAGGCCTGGAATTTATGACATTGTTTATATCTGAGATCATGGTGAGAAGATCAAAATATTTGATTCAAGAACATCCAATCATCTTGTTCCCATGTACTCTCAACCCATGCAGAATATAGAGGTATCTTAATGTGTTTAACATTATAAATTTTTCTTAGAATTCACTGGAAGCAAAAACTTCCTCTATACAGTTGCATCCAGCTATAAATGATCTGGCATCATCATTATAAATATGTGATGGAATACCATATATATTTGTAAATCTAAGTAAAGCCAAAATAAAGGAGTGAGTACTCATGTCTTGGACTTCTATATGCACTGCTCTGGTGTTGAGACAAGTAAATATGAGCATGTACATCTTACTAACATCTTGGTCATTTTTTACCCAGACATGTCCAGTATAATCAACATTCGTATATGTTGGAAAGGTTTCATAAGATTGACCCTATGTTTGGGCAAATTAGTAACCTTAGAATATCTGAATGAAAGAGAATTAAATCTTTTACACAAGAACCATCCAGATATAACATTTTTACAGCTTGTCTGGCTCTAGGTATCCAGAAACCAGAAAGCCTTAATTTATTCAAAGTGGTTGCAATGCCTAGATGTTTACATCTATCATGACAATCATTGATAATCAGTCTAGTCAAAGGATAGTCTTTTGCTAGTAAAATAGGATTAATTATTTTGTACACATAGGTGGTAATTCTTCCAATTCCACCATTAGAACATACAATTCCTGCTTTGTCTAAAAATAAATTCAAACCTTTAACCAAATTAGGTGCTTCCTTGTTCTGAGGATTTAGGAGATAACTAATTTCCTTTTCAAAGGACTGTCGCTGCATCACTTTGAATAAGTGTAACACAATGCACATGATCTAAATCTAAGTGCTTTAGTTTATTTCTGAACTTAAATACAAGCGAGGTTGTGTTGATTAACTTTGTTAATTTGGAAGATAATAGGTTCTTCTCTGATGTCAGTAACAATATTGTGTAAATTGAAGATTGAATAATATTTTTATTTTTTGGACTTGGAAACAATTAAGGTCACTAAAAGGCCATTCAATAGGATTTGTACACAGCCATTCAGGTCTAGAACTCCAATAGTCTAAATTTTGTAAAGTTAATCCCCTCAGCTGGATTTTGTTGAGTGGGGATGTATTTAAAATTTATTGGTATGGAGAATTTCTCTTCCAATTCCTTAATCATTCAATGAATATCTTTTAGTCTATTTTTTTGCAAACTGATCTTTTGTTTTAATGTCATCAGACAACAGCCATGATAACACAAATTGCTATAACAATATTACTAATTTGAAAGTGAATGTGTGTGTGCAATAGAGTTTATAAACATTTGATAGCCCAAAATACTCCTAGTAATTCCAGAGTAGGTATGTTTTTAGGCTTCATTGATGCCACTTTGGCCTTTGCAAATATCAAACAAGAAACGCTGTTTTGGACACTATAAGCGGCAAAACCATACGCCTTCTTAGAGGCATTGCTAAAGATATATAGCTCCGAAGGACTGTCTTTGTTGATGGCATATCTCGGGAACAGCAATGAATCAAGTCCAGCTAGGTCTTTTGCCAAAGCGGACCAAACACTCCATGATTCCTCCGACATAACATCGTCCCAATCCAACTTTTGAGACCACAGACCCCTCAAAAGCATCTTAGCCCTAATTGTGACAAGTGAACACAAAGACAAAGGGTCAAATACCTTTGAAGTCTGGGATAAAACTCCCCTCTTGGAGTGCACATCAGGATTAATAGAGGGCTTAGAAATTTGGATTGTGTCATCTAGAGTTGAATACCTATATCCCAAAACCTTCTCCAGGGAACAGTTATGTTCAACAAAATTTTGATTATCCATCATTAGCTCTTTGAGCTCTTGACAATTTGTATTTCATGACCTAAGATCGAAATTACCCTTTTGCATGCGATCATTAGCCTCTGAATATAACTTTGACAATTTATCGACAGAATTACCTGTTTTAACCAGGTTATCATCATTTGGAAATTTATTTGCATGATGTTTAATCAAAAAATTTAGAATGAAAGGAGAAGCATTAAAACCAAATATAACGGTTTTATATCTGTAACAAGTAAGCTTATCCCCATCCTTCATAAAGAAACAGAATCTATTGCGATCTTCTGGAGAACTAAGTTTTATCATGAGAAAGGCTTGCGTATATCTGCTAACATGACATACAGCCTACCAGGAGACTTAAAAGTGAGTCGACTTTAACCGCGATATGGAAGACTACAAGGAGACAGTAGTCTACTCAGCAGGTATTATGAAATACCCTGATGACCGTCGCACGCAATTGACTACCTTAATCTACCTCACTCGTATGCACACACTATTCAACGATGTACTACGTGAGTACTTCTACCACACACACAAGCAATTCACTTTGACAGTTATCGGAAGAATATACAACTACATACAAACATCAATGAACTTTACAAACTATTCTTTCAACACAACTTTTCCCTAACAAGAGACTTTTCATTCTTTTACCTATAAGGAAAAATTCATGAACTTTGAATCTTCAACCTATGAACATTTCTTTGAATTCTGTTGGCAGAGCAATCACCTTTACTTTCACTAAATAAAACTAACATCAAACACTGTTGTTCTATGAATAAATTTGTTATTTTACATATGTTTTGTCTTTTCAGTCATTTCATTGAACCATGAACAAAGCCAATTTAAATTATTATTGTAAGCAGATATATTCTGCTACTGTAATGGATATATATATCATATATATGTATTTTGTACTCACACACACTCAAATCAATGAGTTAAATCATTGACACACATATTTCCACGGAACACCCATGTTCAGATATTCCTAGAACCAAGTTATCTTCCACAAGTGCCTTTCAGATAACTGGCCATACACAACACAAAAATATCAACTTGAATTGTAATTCGATGCGCATTGTTGACCAAATGTCTAGGAGAACCGTGTATCTTCTCTATCCCTATTTTACCTTAGGACCATGACAAGAACCACTCCAAAAAGCCAACATTTCGCCACTTATCTCTTCCTATAAGAAGACAAACTCATTTTATTCTTTGTCCAGTCTTAGTTTTGTTGACTAACAAAACTAAGATTGTTCCAACATTTTACCCAAGAGACACACACCTCTTTTTCTCAATTAATACGTACACATTCATACATACACTCTCTTTCTTACACACACACACTAACAAAGAAGGACTCTTTTATTCCTATTAAGAAAGTAGTCAACCGAACTTTACAAGCATTCTTCTTCTTCTCTACAGATGAGAACCTACATTATTAACGTGCATTCTGTAATAAATATATTTATTATTATGTTCCATCCTTGTCATATATCTTTATTTTACTGCAATTGTTAAATGTGCATCTTGCATCATACATGTATTATTCCTTTTATTACTGCAGGAACAAACAGAGGAAGAAAGATACAACAAATCTTTATTATGCACATCGCTAACCTTAGTCTTTCTACCTCTCTCTATCATCAGCAGCTTACTACTCCACAATCCTTTGTTATTGTTTATACTGTAAACTTTACCTTCATATGGAGTCAGATATATTTAGTAATAGTTCCATTTACACTACCACAAACTTATTCTCGCAAACATGGATTCCAATTTTCAACTAGTTCCTAGATTTACTTACACTGGAATTTGAACGAACAAGTAAATACAAGAAAAAAAATATTTAATTTTCGTTTCAACCATTCTTATTAAGAACTTTTATTGGATTTTCATGTTTTCAAAAATCATCTTTTCTTAAAATTTTGAGCTTACAACCAACTTTCAAAAACTCATTGTATATTCTTCCGATAACTGTCAAAAACTCATTTATTCTTAGTGAATTAACTATGACTTTTCAACCTTGCATGCCAAAAGTAGGCATATTTTAATAATTCTTCTGCAAGTGAATTTATAAAAATAAACACTGTTATATATATTACAAAATTTGATTTTGTATTGTGTTTTCTGCACGTGCGCACACCTAGTTACATTTAAGATTCTAACACATCACTATATAAATATATTTACCTAACAAACAACAAGAATACAATTTTAACCTTAGTACATTTCCGATAAAGATCGGAATTTTAAAGCCATCACTTATAATCCAATTTTATTACATTAACTTAGTTGTAAGGCCAAACTCGTGACCTTAATCAAAAGTATCTAAATAGAACTACTCATCTTAAAGACTCTTCCACTTAAACGAGTTCAGTCACTTTTTAATAAAACCTCACAGGAAATTGATAAGAAGTACGCATTTATTTACACTATTAACAGTTTTAAAGTCGTGAACTATTAAGTCTTAAAGTAAGAGAATGTGAAGAAACCGCTCGAACTCGCCAAAAACACGGGTAGATATTTTCCCCAAATGCATTTAAAGCCTCCATTCTATATTTTCTTTTTCTAAAAAAAATCATCTCATAAAAATTCAAATATATCTGATTTTTTTTTAACTCGTAAAAAAATTAAAACATCACATCACATTATTCACTTTTATTCGGTATGTGATCATTGAATTGATCAATATCATTTAAACCTCTCACAGAAGAAACAAAGCCGGTGTTACGTAATTACATTAAAAGATTCATTGGAATGGTCCGTGAAGGTTTTTATATGAATTTTCCAATCTTTAAAGCCACAAGCCAAAGTACAATGGTAAAATATTCAATCAACAATGTTGTAGATTCACACCTGTTCCATGCCATGTGACTTATACATATTTATTAGTGAGACTGAATTTGTTGTTGTTCTAAGCGGCCAACAGAAAGAGTAACACTGTGGGGACGTAATGGCTGGCAAACACGTGCTTCTTGCATGTACGGGGAGTGTGGCTTCTATTAAAATCCCACTCATCATTCAACAGCTACGAGAGGCTGAACCTTCAGTAAGTTAGATTTATTTTAAATCTGAAATTACAAAGTCGAGAACAATCGTTCTGTCGTTGTTTAATGGTACACGTAACGATAACATTCAGTGCTTTGTTTTGTAAAAACAATTTTGAATTGCAATTTAATTTTGGATAGTGTCATTTGGTCGTCAGTGACAATGACAACATTAACAAGAATAACAAAGATTTTTTTTCTTCCCCCCGAACAATCGAACTCCTCCTTCTTCATGCTATTACTTATTATTATTATTATTATTATTATTATTATTATTATTGCTAATAATTAGCAACAAGAATGAGTTCGATTGTCCAAAACAAATGAGTGATTTTTAAAAATGTATATCGATATTTATACGACGTCCCAAATTATTTACAGTTGTTGTTGTTTTCGGAACTTTTGACATACGTAGGTCCCGACTAAAAAAAGAATAATACATTATTCACGAGTAATGTTTGTTTGTGATTTCAATCCATAGAACCTTCCTTTTCTCAGGTAATTTGTTAGTTTTTAAAAAAAAGTTTCTATTTACAATGTAATTCATGCGAAACTGGGGACGTAATTTCCGCGGAAGTTAGGCCTCCAAAGTAGGCGGTTCGTAAACTTCCGTTTTTGTTTTTTTGAGAGATTTGAAGTTTAAGACATGGCTTCTTCTTCGGTCTGGGAATAAGAAGACTTCTTACCCAACGTATCTTATCTATCAAAGTGTACCTGTTTTGTAGGACGTTTCCCCGAAAACAAAGGACTACATGATACATCATTTTCCTATGGATGCCAACGACTGCCAAAATGCACATTTCTTGCACAGCACAGGAATAGGAAGCCTAGGTAAATGAAGAAACCAATTTTGTTATGAAAAAGAAAAGCGTGTCTCATTTATTTTCTGAATAAATATCTACTCTATTCCATACGTTTGTTGCATTTAAGATTTTATTTTAGTTTTTCATTTGTTTTTATTATGTTTTCATTTTCACATAATATTTCGTATTAAGGGCAGTAAACCGCATCGAGGGCCTTACTTCGTAAAATTGTCGGCAATTACGTCCCCGTTTTCGCATTATAAAACCTTAAAATTATTATTATTATTTAAAAAAAAAAAACTGACAAATTCCCCGAGGAAAGCAAGGTCTTATGGATTGAAAGCACAAAAGATTACTCGCGAAAAATATAATTTTTCTATTTCTTTTGGAGGGACCTTCGTATGTCAGAAGTGCCGTTGTTTCCTTTGTTAATTAATAATAATTAAACTTTATTATTATTATAGAAATTGCATATACCTTTTAATTATTAAAGGTATATAACATTTCTAATTTGATTTTTCTAAACGTTGAAAATGCTTTTTTATTTTAATTTTCTTTAATAAACTTTTGGAGTAGAACAGGAATTTCTTGTAATTTTGACTATGAGTTCGTCTATTTTATTTGTATTAAAATAAAATCGTATGTACGTTAAAATGAATGACTTAAAACCGCCAACCTACACCAAACAGATGTTTGTTTATTGTTTTGCTTTAACAATTAGTAAGTAATTACTAATTACACAACAACCGTGGGGTGGTAAACAAATTACCTTCATGGGTAATGCAGTAAATGCTTAATTGTTTTTAGTGAACAAAAGTTAGCAATCTTTCGGTAAAGGGACCAAAGCAGTTTTCAGCTTTGTAAACAATTGGCGATATTAGCTACGGAAGATCATACGCGTACATTTCTCCTGCTTTGAAACGGCAACAAGTATTTAAAAAAAATTCTGAGAAAAGATTCTTTTGTATAATTAAATAGCATACAATGATGTTCCCGTTTCTAATATTTCTTGTATGCTTTCCATCATCTGTAGAACTTGGCCTGGTGGATTTCATAAATTATATTTTTGTTCTTTAGAGTAGAAAACAAACGTGGGGGAAGCATGCGCAATAATTTAAATTTGGTACGCCATTCTATAAACAATCAGCTATTTTTTTTATAGTTTTGAGAAGGGCCATTAATATTCAAATGGTTCTTCGGACGATTGAACTCCTTGTTGTTTGTGTTGTAAACCCGACGTTTCAGCCGATCCATTCTTCGACCATCTTCATGTGTAAACTCCGAGTGTGATTTTACACCTGAAGAAGGCCGAATAATAGATCGGCCGAAACGTCGTGTTTACAATACAAACAACAAGGAGTTCAATCGTCCGAAGAACCATTTAAACAATCAGCTATTGAAAATCTACCTAATGTTTTCCATTTGGACCTCAAAATCCTTTGCCCGTGTACCCCTCCTGCTAAAATCCAAGATCCGCCCTTGCGATTACCTTTTTATTGTCTAACAAACAAGTGGACTACCAACACTTTTGATTGTTTCAACTTCCTAGTGTTGAGAAAACGCCTTTCTAAACTTGTCCATGTCAGTAATCGGCCTTGTGAAGTTGGAGAAAAATAAAATCTCTAATTCGAACAACTTAAGTAACTAGTGAAGTTAGGTTTTATAGCTGGAGCCACTTCTATAGTGAGACCCAACCAAATGTTTTGAAAATGAAAAATTGTTCCTATGAAGAAAGATAAATAATGCACACCATAACACATCGAATCTACGTGATCAAAAGGATTTAGCATATATTTTTTAAAAGGTGATTTTGATAAGTCTTTAATAAAGACTCTTTATGGTGTTCGAGCCTAGATAAAAGGTAGGATTTCGAACGCCGATTTTTAAGGCAGGCAGACTCCTCCACTTGAAGATTCACGAAATACAATCTTCGTAAGTCCCCTCATTTAGCCTTTGTGTCGTATTAAGCTACTAGTCTTTTTACACAACACTTGCTGTTACTTCTAGTGTTAAAGTCAATCAAAGTTATCTTCTCTTGTGCTTAAAAGTCAGTAATCTAACTCTTTAAAAAAAACCCCACTGTTTTGTATTCAACTTCTTATTGTAAAATCATTATAAATAATTTAAAATGTATACGGTTTTATAGATATATTTTATAATGTATATCAAAATATTGTACTGTATTTAGGGTTTAGAATAGAGGGCGAGAAAAGGTTTGGACAAGAGAAATAGAGAAATCACAACTGGTAAAAAGGGAGGTAAGAAGAACCGAGAATCTTTATCATAATTTGATGTAAACAGAACAGAAAGAGGAAGGAAGGTGTTAATGTGATTTATTTACCAGCTGCTGTGATGTCATAAGAGAATGTTGTGATGTCATAAAAAGAACGTTTAATATGATTTTTATTTTGGTTTCTCAATCTGGCCTCTCATTCTGATCCAACTTTAAAGAATAGTGATTTCTTTACCTGACCTCATATTCTGATCAAACACTTTTTCATTTTAAGGAGTAAAAAAATGAAGGGAATTCTTTTTCTTTTAAAGGGTCAAAAGTGAAATGATTTCCCCCCCTTCCTTCAAGGGGTCAAAAGTGAAGGGAAACTTTTCCCCCATTCTTAGGTATCAAAAGTGAATGGAAACCTTTTTAGCAGTCAAAAGTGAGGGAATCTATTTTTTCCACTTTTTGGGATCAAAAGTGAAAGGAAACTTACTATATAACCAGATTCATTTCTGATTCTAACTGAGATGGAAAAACTACTTGCTCTATTCAATATAAAAAAAAGGCTGGGGATCAATACTTTCTACAACCTGAAAAGTTACCTTACCATGCACCGATGGAAAAACTACTTTCTCTATTCAATGACAATAAAGACTGAAGACTTTCTACGTCCTGAATCACAAGTTACCTTACTATACATAGATTCAATGACAATAAAAGTGGAAGACTAACACTTTCTACAACCTGATTGACATGTTACCTTACTTTACACATATATTTCTGATTCTTGAATTCTTCTTAACACAAATGCAAATCTGTGTTGGATGGCTGTAGTTTGATACGAGGACCAATAGTTGACATGCATTATCTCTGGTTGCTTTTCTGGCTGTTAAAAGAGTATTAGTATTGGATAAGACAATTCTGGCTAATAAAATGCTGCTTGATCCTCTTTAGCAACTGAATCCATATTTCTAAGAACGATTAACTCTACTGGAAATTTGTTTATAATTTCTCCATTTAATTTGTCTACTTCATCATTTTAGCTGTTAAAATTGTTCTTGAAGACACCCACAGCTCAGAAAAACTACATGTTCTATTCAATGATAATAAAGGCTGATTAAAAATGTTGTATTAGAAAATTGGCCTTGTCAATACTTTAAGTACTGCAAATACAAAAAATCATGCAATTTCTTTTTCTTGTACAAATTTGGTTAGTTCCTTTCTTGTACAAATTATTATATTTACAATGTAACTATAATGCTAAATATTTTGCTTCTAGATTCACGGAAATCTTTGGAAATATAGTTTAAAACCTGGCCGAGTGAAATATCTAAAGCATAGAACCATTTTCTTGGGGTAAAACACAATTTTTCAGGAGAAAAATTGCTTCAGCCACCTGAGGTAAATTTTCATTACTATATGAGGTGCTACCCAAAACCTCCAGGAATTTGAACAGTGGGTGCAAACTGTATGCAGTTCGGCTTTCTGCCATTAGGTGGAGCCAGCTGTATGCAGTTTGGCCTTCTTCTGTTAGGTGGAGCCAGCAGCACCCTTTGTGCGTCAGTATGCCAACGGCTGTGTGCGTGAGTGGATGTGTTGCTGAGTTATGCTTATTTTTGTGACGTCTTATTTTTGTGGTTTTGCAATGGTGGATCTCATGGCACAAAAATAATCTGCATCAAGTTCTGCTTCACAATCAACAAGATGGCGGCAGAAACTCGTCTTCAGGAAGCCTTTGGTGACAATGGCTATGCCCCAAAACAGAATGATTTTCTAGTACAAGAATTTCAAGGAAGGACAAACGTCTGAAGATGACGACTGTCAATGAGCACAACACCAGAAAAAACGTCAAATGTGAGCCAAGCAATCCTTTCAGATTGTAGACAAACTATCCATGATGTTTGTGATATCATAGGACTTGTATGGGAGCATTCAATGCATTTTGTTGGATGTGAGACGCATTGCTGCAAAATTTGTGCCGAGGCTGCTGAGTGATTATCAGAACGCCCATCACGTTGAAGTTTGCAGAGAGCTCGAAAATCAAGTTGGAGATGACGCCAACTTCATCTCCATGGTCATGAATGGTGATGAATCATGGGTTTATAGTCATGACCCTGAGACAAAGCAGCAGTCGTCACAATGGAAGTCTCCCAATTTAGTGAGGCCGAAAAAAAACGTGTCAAGTTCCCAGAAATGTCAAGTTGATGTTGATCGTTTCCTTCCATATCCGAGGGATTGTCAACAAGGAATTCCTCCCACCTGATCAAACTGTCAATGGAAAGTTTTACTGTGTAATTTTGAAGTGTCTGAGGGAGAGCATCCGTGGCAAATGTCCAGAACAGTGCAAGAACCAGGATTGGGTTCTTCATCATGATAAAGCGCCCGCTCACACATCACTTGTTGTCCGGCAGCTCCTGGCATCCAATAACACTGTAGTCATTCCCCACCCACCCTATTCGCCTGACCTTTCCCCCTGCAACCTTTTCCTGTTTCCCAAGCTGAAACTCCAACTGAAATGGCGTCTTTTTGACTCGATTGAGGAGATCCAGAAAGAATCGCAGGAGGTGCTCAAGACCATCACACTTGAAACCCTCCAGGGATGCATGGAATTATGGGGGGGAAAAACTGCTGGGATCACTGTATACATGCCCAAAGGGACTACTTTGAAGGTAACAATGGCTATTAGGAGCTACAGTAAGTTATTTTTCTGCAATGTTCAAATTCCTGGAACTTTTGGGTAGCACCTCGTAAGATGTAAGTAATCCCATCATTTTTACGGTACTATGCTAGTATATATAAAGTACTGTGTTAGTAGTCATTGCTTGATGAGCTCTGTAAAAAGAGTATGCATGAGTGTGGAAAGTGTGTCAATTATAATTGGTTTGATATTTGCTTGAAATCTAAACCCTTGTTTTGTTGTTAACAAACAATGCAAGAGGAAAAGCCTGGTGATGTTTCTTATCAGCTCTAAGCAACAAGCATCAATGCTGGGTCTTGATTTACTGCTTTACACAAAGAACATCCTGGCTTCTGAACAGTGTCCAGATGTTTACCTTAAAATAAACTATAGATACACTTGAACATAGATAAATATTTACTTTGATTTTTGCACATATACTCGTATAATATCTATACTGCTTGTATGTTTGTTTGCAGATTTTCTTTAAAATTTGAGTATTTTAATGTTTTGAAATTGGGTTTGAAAGTTGCTTTTATTGATATTCATTAAGCTTAGCTTAGAAAATAGAATAATTATTATTAATAGTAGAATTATTATTATAAAACTACCTATTAATGTAACCCATGATATCATAGGGTGGATTTATTAAACAAATAAATCAAAACTTTCAGTTTAATGATTACATATATAGTGACACAGCAAATTCTTGAAGAAGTGGCAGGGATGAAACAATAATCACGGTTGTATTTTAATAGCAAATTCAAACTCTGGTTGGGGGCTGTTTATGTTCACTTTGCAGTAATACCCTTGGGAAAGGCATGAATCCTTCTCTTCTTCCGCCAGCTATGGGTAAAATAGTCACTCAATAGAAACTGTCATGCAACCCATGTCTTTTGGCAGCATGCCATGTTGGGGTTAATCAATTAATTGCAAAAAGGGGGTGATCAATGACTAAGTTACCTACTTCTCTCGCCTTTTGTTGGGTAGTGATAACTAAAAAAACTCCAAATTTTTAAAAAACAAGTGTGCCTGACACAGACTAAGGAGCCAATTTAGCACAGACTTGCATTGCAAATTGAACCCCTCCCCCACTGAAAACTTTTTGGAGGGAGGTGGTGTTTTTTTTTTTAGATATAATGAGTAAATGTTTTCAGCCCTCTAGCTCCATTGGTGCGGCCTGTACACGTGATACATACATAATTTTGGTTGAAGGTTTCTAATAAAATAAAAATTCTACACAAATGATTCTTACCTGCACTGTTTAACAAATAATATTTAAAAAAGCAGGTTTATATTTCTTTATATTATTCTATTTCCTTTTTGGTTCTCTGCTTTATTAACTTCTATGTTAAATATCCACCGGAAGAACTCAAAAATAGTCTAAAAAGATTAATGAAGATCCTTAAAGTTATTTTAATTAAACTTGACTAGTTTTTACTTTCATCTTAATTTCAGTTGTTTTTATATACAACTTTCAATTCGGGACACTGGAACTAGACTCCCTCTGGCAATGAGGGTGTGAGCTTGATTCTCACCGAAGGCTTATTCTTTATTATCTGACCGCGCTCTTATTCGTTGCCGTAGAAGCAGTGGCCTGAATTGAAAGTTGTATATAAAACAACTGAAATTAAGATGAAGGTAAAAACTAGACAAGTTTAATTAAAATCGTGTGTTACAATTGCTTCATCCAATAATAATTAATAATAAAGATTGATCCTTAAAGTTAGCCTTATGAGTTAACAATACTTGTATTATTTGTGCCGTTCTTGTGTACTACTGTTATTGAAGTTTTGTATTTTCTGGTCATGGATGTCGTCCTCCTTATTCTTCTTTGGAATTGTGAAATATTCTTTAGTTATTATTATTGCCCAAAGGGTAAGAATAAACTCTGAAGAAGAAAAAAAATGAATGTTTGTTTTTGAAAATAAATGTATTGTGCTTTTATTTTTAGACAACCACAAACAATAGTTATTGAAATATGTATCAAACAAGACTAGCATTCCAAGGGAAATTATAAATCACTGCCA
>VCCN01001084.1:982271-993217 GCA_006491835.1 Architeuthis dux | reverse complement strand
TTAGATGTTTGTAATTATTTGAATTAGTCATATTTATTTTTTGATGTCATTTTAAACAACAAAATTAAATTTAAGATTTTCTTTGACTTTTTATTATTTTATTTGATCAAGTCAGCCGTTCTTTTTGCATTTGAAGTTACTCCTTCAAATTGAGTAGACATAGAATTCTCTCTTGTGCCGCAGTAAACAAAAAATTCTTAAATATTTTTCTCTTTTGTTGCTGTTATTTTTTTTCAACATTTAATGTAAGTTAAGTTGTTTTGAATTTTTATTATTCTTAACATTTTTTTTCTAACTGTTCGTTTCAAAATTCCTGGGAATTTTGGACTCTCTAGGATAGTGGTTCCCAACCAGGGGGAAATTCCCAGCCTGAAACACCAGAGGAGACTGTGGCAAGGATTGAAACACAGAGATTGCGAAATGCTGAAAGACGGAATGAAACACAAGAAACTGAATTCGATGTTATGATGTGGGGAATATTTTTTTGCTCATCAGTTCAGTTCTTTGTTGGTCGATTTCAGCCGTTTCAGTTGATTGTCACTGGAATGGTTTACAGGAATAACAGACATTTTATTCTTTTTGATGTTACTGTTTTTAATAGTCAAAATAGCTACATACTTTCTTTTTTTTTTATTATTTCAAACGCTTAGGAAGAGGGAGAATTATTTCTCTAATACTTTTTATGCAATTACTACCAAGTTTGTCTCATTGAGGTAAAGCCGAGGATGGACCAGTAGGTGAAATGGTACTTGACTTATTATCTTTGGGTTCAAGTGCCGAATTAGTTGCCTTCGCTTCCTTTCTCTCCATGCTAGAAGATAAAGGAACTTCTATATGTTTTTCTGGGCCTGTAGAGAATTCTCATTTACTGTCACCTTTTGTTTCTATAATATTTGCCTGTTTTTTTCTTTCTTGTTCACTGCCTTCATGTATTGTGGGAAGTTAGACATTTCTTCATGCTTTCTGCGAGTACTATTTTCGTTTGTTTTACGTCTTCATGTTCAAATGGGAAAATTGATCTTCTCTAATCAGTTGCATTTCAGAATGCATGCTTGAGTGGTCAGAACCTGGGACCATCCTTGACCAGTATCGAAGCCCAACTCTCTCTGGGGTTGAAACCAAACTCTCCCTATTGCTTCTATTTATTGAAAACGCATTGCACCTTTCAACTTCAGCCATGCTCAAATTTAGCGATGCAGGGCTGAATAATGTCTATAAGGCATGCCCTCCAAAATACAATCACCTCCTGTGTCACTTTCTAAGTTGACCACTTGACCTAGTTCCCTATTGTTCTAAGATTTCGGTTAATGCATTGTTTTTTTGTTTTTTTATCTGGCCTCCTCCGCCATCCCCAATTTGATCATCTAGGACACCAAACAATATTCTATTAACATATGAGGATCCAGGTGGGTGTCTGGCTGGCACCCTCTCAAAATCTCTATTTACCTTCGGAAATGTCAAAGTCAGTCCTCCCCAACTGACACACAAATGATATGTTTTCTATCTATTTTCATTGATGACTGGCCACGTTTCAACCTTTTGTAGAGAATGTTGGGTTGTGAGGTGTCTTACTCCGAGAGACAAGCCTTTTAACCTGTAAGTTAATTACTGGGCTAACTTAACTAGCTTGGCTAGTAAAATCTTTTGCCATCACTACGGGCTGGTTAGTCATAATAGAACATAACTCCTAATACGAATATCTCAAAGATTGCAAAATGAAAGTGCAGAAGAAGCCAACAAAAGGTTAGCTAATATAGGTCGATATAGGGCTCTTATTGCAGCTTGAAAGTGAAGAAAATCGTATTAACAGAAAATAAGGAAAATCAGTGATTATTCAAAATAGAAGAAATGCAGTAGTCCAAAATAATAGTTAACAACTTTTCTGAAGAAAATTTACTGCTTCACTCATTTGTCATTTTTGCAATGGTAAATTCAATAATTGTTGTCACAAAGGTAAGATAATACTATCCAACCAAAGAGCACCACCAGCATAGATGAAATAGGTTTGTTCCTCTTGCGGTCTGTTAACATTGACTTCTTCTTGTGTTAACTTTCGTCTTCTTTTTTTGAAAACTTTCTACAGAAACTAAGAGCATCCTGTAGAAAGTCCAAAGCCAAGTCCTGAATGATTGAGCAGAAAATGGCTAAAAATGGTTTGTTTATTTGAATGTTTATAGTGCCTTTACTTGTGGGCAGATTGTTGTGAAAATTGGCAGTATTGAATGGAAAGACTCATGCGACCTTGTGTGTTTTAGGATTTTCGGCCATGTTTGTTTACTTGTGGCCTCATGCTCTTTAGGAATTCAAGAGTTACAGAAACTTAAATTTTTTTTTTTTTTTTTTTTTTGCGTAGTAAATGTAAAAAAATGACTGGTTTATTTATCTATGGATAAATTATACCATTATATATTTTAGTATAAATGTATTTATTGCAATGAATCTTTGAGCAGAACATGGAACCAAATGGTTTCTTTTTTTTTCCTGACAGAAATTGCAGTATTGATGGAAATTTTTAGGTTTGCATTTATTTTTTTAACAATTGCAGATGTGAATTTTCAAAAAATCATAGTTTAGAATTGGATAGCCACCGCTTTCATCTTCTTTGAATTTTTATTACATTTTAACGATTAGTTGAATTAGTGACTTATATATTTTTTTTTTTTATTTTTTTTGTTTTTTCAGCATTGAAACTCGTAGAAATTTTTATTTATGAGCATGGAAGATAGGGATGAAAGAAGACGTCGATTGGCGAGGGAAAGGAAGGCCAGGCAAAGAGCTCGAGAAACAGAAGACCAACGAACAGCAAGACGTAATGCCGACTTTTTACGAAGGAAACAGAAAATTGCAAATGAAACGGATGAAGAAACTGTCAGGCGGAGAGAAATTGAGCGTGTTCGAAAGGCAGAAAGAAGACGAAAGTTAACACAAGAAGAAGTCAATGTTAGACGTGAATTGGAAAGGAGAAGAATAGCAGCAAGGCGACAACAAGAAGCACCAGAAGTGACTGTGGTAAGGCTTGAAAAGGAAAGATTGAGAAATGCTGAAAGGCGACAGACTGAATCACCAGAAGAGACTGTGGCAAGGCTTGAAAGGGAGAGATTGCGAAATGCTGAAAGGCGTCAGACTGAAACACCAGAAGAGACTCTGGCAAGGCTTGAAAGGGAGAGATTGAGAATTGCTGAAAGGCGACAGACTGAAACACCAGAAGAGACTGTGGCAAGGCTTGAATCGGCAAGATTAAGAAGTGCTAAAAGACGACAGAATGAAACACCAGAAGAAACTGTGGCAAGGCTGGAATCGGCGAGATTAAGAAGTGCTAAAAGACGACAGGCTGAAACACAAGAAGAAACTGAATTCGATGTTATGATGTGGGGAATACTTTTTTGCTGATTGATTTCTTGCTGATCTGATCAGTTCTTTGTTGATTGATTCTAGCCATTTCAGTTGATCTTCAATGGAGTGGTTTACGGGAATAACCACAGACATTTTATTCTTTTTGATGTTACTGTTTTTAATAGTCAAAATACCTGCATACTTTGTTTTATTTCAAAAGCTTAGGAATAGGGAAAATTGTTTCTCTAATACTTTTTATACAATTACTGCCAAGTTTGTCTCGTTGAGGTAAAGATGAGAATGGGCCTTCAATCTGATGACACGTGCCTAGTTGGTGAAATGGTACTTGACCTCTTATCTTTGGGTTCAAGTGCCTAATTAGTTGCCTTTGCTTCCTTTCCCTCCATGCTAGAAGTTCTTTATCTTCTGTGTGTTTCTCTGGGTCTGAAGAAAATTTACTGCCTCACTCATTTGCCATTTTTGCAATGCCAAACAATTTTCATCAGAGCGTCAGATGGTAAATTCAACAATTGTTGTCACAAAGGTAATATAATACTGTCAAACCAAAGAGGACCACCAGCATAGATGAAGTAGGTTTGTTCTTCTTGCAGCCTGTATTCAGCCATGGTCAACTATATGTAGCTTTGAGTAGAACAAGGGATCTGATTAACGTAAAATAGAGAAGGAAGACTGAAGGTCAGAGTAAACTCATGGAATCACGCTTTTTTACAAAAAATGTTGTCCTCAAGGATTTATTGCAATAAATACACTTATATTAAAATATATATTTGTATAATTTATCTATACATAAATAATCCTGTCATTTTTATTGAAATATTAATCATGAGTTTTTTCTTTTATAAAGTTGTTTCCTCTCAGAAATGTTACGCTCTAATGTAATAATTATGACATTTGACGATTGTTCAATAATTCCTTGTAAGTTCTAGTTTAAGAATAAAGGCAGGCAGTTTATGTCAGACATTAGGCTGATTAAACCATGACACAGAATTTTTCTTTTTTGGTTCATTCTTAACTGCTTGAATTTTATACTGAATATTTAGAAACAAATATGTTCAGATATAAGTGATTAGAAGTATATAGTATTTTTATAAAATGTTTGGGAAAAAAATAATCCTATTTATTACTTACAGTACGTAAGGATTTTTAAAAATTCTTTTCCAAAACACCTTGACCCTACTGTCACAATTTAGCCTACTACTAATAGTTCCATTAATTGTTTGTACCTACATATAGTGTGTATAATACGTTCAGTATTTCTATGGGAGAACTTTTTTATTAAAGTATATAGGTTTCCAAAACCCCTTGACTCTGGTGTTACAAGTTATCTGACTAACTATAGAACTATTACTGATTCTGTTAGTATTGAAAATCTGTCATTCAATGATTATAAAGCCTAAGGTGAAATGTTTTGAGAAGGTTTAAATAGACTTGCTGCAACTAGTATTTAGCCGTGGATAATCTAACACTTTTCTTTTTCGTGGCCAAGGCAGTGCGAAATGTAAGAGTTAAAGTAGAGAACAATGACAAGGTGGAAGAACACAAGAGTTTTTGTGGCAAAGAGTGTTGTCTTTAGTAAAGTTCTAGTAGATTAAGAAGAATGGTGCTTTTTCTTTAAGAATGTCATTCAATGATAATAAATGAATAAACCATTGTTTAAAAGTAAATATTTTATTTCTTTTTTTCTATCTATGATTAAAACTAGTAAAATACCTGTTGCTTTGCTAACGGTATACCTAGGAGTGGAAATCTAAAGCACTGAAAAAATTCATGGTAGTGTAAGGTACAACAAAGACCTATGTAATAGAATAAAACTATCCTTATTTTCACAGTTTGTAATACCAACATAGAGCAGTGACTTCATTTGGGTATACAATGAAACAGTAATAGTATTTGTAGTTATATTAACATCAGCGAACACACAAACTCAGCCATTCCCCTTTATCCAATATCTTTGTTTTACCCCAAACTCTTCTCTTCTCCTGCCTGCCGAACTCCATATTATTTTCTCACCTTGCTTCTTTTCTCGAGGCAGCCTAAATCAGATCAAACCAGCAGGCTAATACATACAGCTGATTTTGTGTTCGTGTGTTTGCATTACTCCCTTCCTTGCTTTCTGTTTATGTCACAGACAGACTGACACATCGCAAATTATAATATAGATATAATAATTAATTCAAGTTCTGTTCATAAATTGCAAAGATGTACAATAAAATTTTCACGTGTCCTACTTGTTTTGTCGAAGTATCCTATTACTTGTTTTTTTATTTGTGTGTCCTGCTATTTGTTTTTTGTTTTTTTTATATCCATGTGTCCTGCTACTTGTTTTTATTTAAAAAAATTTAATTCTAAGTATCCTTTTACAGTAAACCATCGATATAATGATTTTTGGCTTTAACAAACTTATGGATCCATCCAAGCTGATTCTGGATTTACGGAACGAAGTTCGATAAATGCGTCGAACACGTGGAATAAAATGAAATTTGATAAATGCAAGAACCAATCACTGATCGCGTGCTTGCCAAGACTGATAGAATATGTTGGTGTGAAAGAATTCTGGCACGTGTGTGTGTGTGTGTGTGTGTGGTTACGGTGTGCTTACCATGTTCAAAACATCATTCTAAAGTTTGAGAGAGAGAGAGAAGACTGTTGCAAATAAATCTGGATGTGATAGGAAGAAAGTTCTTAGAATGATACGTTCTGATCTGACCGGCAGTTTTTTCTTCCTACCACATCCAGATTTATTTGCAACAGTCTTCTCTCTCTCTCTCTCTCTCTCTTGAACTTTAGAATGATGTTTCGAACAGTTGATTTTGGGATAGTAAATCATTTAGAAATGACATCATATCCACTGCCTTACTGGTGGGCCCCAATAATTTTGGTTCTAATTTCTAAACTATGTTCAGATGTCTTCACCATTATCCAAATATGCGGAACTCCTACTGCTAGAAGAATTCTTTACCTTATGACGTGAATAAATACAGCGCGATTGAAATCCCATCTCTAGATTTTTCTGGAAATAAATAAATATTAATATATTAATATGTATTCTTTAATATACATCATTTATACATGAACAATTATAGTTTTCCTGTTTATACTTTTTTCATGCCATTAATTTTGGTCATAATATTTTTTTCAATTGTGTTAGTTGTTAAATATAAATTCTAGAAAGTTCTGCTTGTGTATTCATATGCCTAACACTTATAACTGCTTCTGCCTAACAGGAAAACTTAACTGCTACAATATTTTTAAATTTATTCTCCATAAACTAACACTATGCCAATAATTTCAGGCGGCACTGTGTGATACTATGGATGGCCAGGGGTTAATTAATTTGATAAGATTCTAGGGAGGAATACTTTTATTGAGAGATTTGAGATTTTACAAGTACATAGCTGATACATGGGACGCCCTGAAATTAGGAGTGTGTGAATATGTACTTTTCATTGTAACCTTTATTACACAGGCTAAAAAACAGGTGTTTTTAAATTGTAAATTAATATTATTTTCCCAGACAAGTGAGATGACAGATGAGCCAAAATAAATTGAGATTTGGCGAATACTATTTTCCCAGACACCACTGGTCAACTTGCAGACGGATGAGTCGAAATATCCAGACAAGAGAAATAGAAAAGTTCCCCTTTTGAGTAAACAACCCTGGGTCAGGTGGAAATATTGTTAAACAAGTGTCATCATTTGTCAAAATTACCATATGGGATTGTCCCCATCACACTTTCCAGAACCACCCGCGACATAAACTTCAGCTCATTTTTCAGTTGTAACTAGAAGCTATGAGAGACGAATAGCTATACCTTGCCTCTGACCGACACCTTGGAGTATTGCAGCCTGAAGTTGAAGTCCAACATAGCCGGCCAAGCCTCAAGTACTAACCAGTAATAAGAAGCCTTTTTGGGAAAAGCTGTGTTGCGAGTAGCTGGTGCTGCACGATCTTCCAAATCCAAACGAGAAGGCCACCCAAGTATCACATTGCCATCCACTGAGTGGGAAGGGTTTTTGAATTGTAAACCTTGCAGAAGTAAATTTTTCTTTGTTGATTTTTAATCAATGTGTCGTCGTTTTTTCGGTAACCTTTATTTTCCCTTGTGACACCTTTCAACCCAGCGTCCTCCGGTCCTACTTCAGCGCCTGGTAGATCTCTTGATCAGGAACACAGCGTGGGGGAGTCACATTCTGGACGTGAAGGATTGGACCAGCGTATCAACGATAGTGGTGGGGTGCCCACGTTCTCGCTGTTGCTACGACCGTCAAACCAAGGCAAAAGACGCATGCGGTTAAAGGTTGTGTTACAACTGTATGTTGGATAGTCTATTTCCCATTTAATAACTGTATTATAAAATTATCAAGCAGATATTGTTTGGCCTTTTTCCAGCATCTTATTTCTACCATGGTCACTGGATTGTCCATTATAGATTTTTAAAAAAGAAAAGAAAACAACAATAAACAGTGAAAATGAAAAATATTGAAAATTATATTCAATTTCAGTGTTCTAGACCTTATAAATATTTATATTCTAAAACTTCAAAATTATAAAAAAACAACCTTAAAATTAACATTTTTATTAACATAGTTCCATCTTATGTATTGGTTTGTCTTCCGATGTACATGTTGAGGCCATTTTCAACATCTTAACTGTTCCTTAAAAGAAAACACATTCTTTTTTTCCCTCCCATTGTCAGCCGAGAGATTGCCATTGGTCAGTATTTTAAATACACCCATATCAAATGTTCAAACTTTCCACTAGTTTTTCCTATTTAATCTTCAGTATATAATTGTATATGTCCAAGAATCCTAGAAATAAAATGGAATGTGAAGAAAAAAAACATAGCATAATAATTGTCAAACTCCAGTACAAAGTCTTCAACAAAATTAGGGGTGTAAACTGATATGTAAAATTCACATTCCTCTAACGTGATTTGAACTCAACCAATTGATGGCTAGGGGGCTGTCTTACTGACTGAGCTAAATTGACAAGCCGTAGATATTAATGAAAATGTATACAAATACACACAGGCTTATTTAATTCTAATAAATACATTTATACAAAAATATATATATTTTCATAATTGTTTATTTATTATATATGCAATACAATCATGTAGTAATCATTTTCAGTTGGAATGGAATTTGAACCTGCAGCAGCCAGTCTTGTTCTTTGATTAGTAATATGAGGTGTTATCCAAGTTCAGAGAATTTGACCATGAAAAAAACAAACTGACTAACCTTAACACCTAGTTTCTACTGGCTCCTTTGCAGTAGTCCCTTTGGGCAGATATACAGTGATCTCACGAAAGGTACTGCTTACAAAGGGGAGCAGCAACATTCTGGACTACATTTGGTTCACACACCCTGTTCAAATTCCCTGAACTTTTGGGGATCACCATGTATAAGAAAAATAATATATTAGTTTGTTTTGGAAAGAAATATTGAATTCAAAGTATGCATATATCATTATCAACCTTTTAAAGTCCTTTGTTGGATATAGGCCTTCCCCCACGTCTGCTAGTTTTTTCGCTTTCAAGTGCCACAGCATTCTGGACTTGTCCAAATCATGCCATCTTATTTTTTGCTGGGCCCCAATTTCACTTATGATCCTGAGTGATTGATGTTGTGAGTTGTGATGTTCAGCAGTTGTTTGATATTCTTCTAACATGGCCTGCCCATCTCTTTGTTCTATTGTGCTGTCTTATATTTCCATGTGATGTTTAGCATGATTTTTTTTTTCCTTTGCATGTTTCTTAGTTTGAGAGTCAATTTCTTAGTCACCTACAGAGCTGGAACTAAACTATTGGGTGGATGCGCTAGTTGTAGACACTTCTTTGTAGGGCCAATAGGATCTTTTTCTTGAAGATCGAACTTGCTCTGCCAAAAGATTGCCAATCTAGGGTGATTCTTCGCTTGATTTATGCATATTTAGAATCGTCCAACTACTATAAAATCAAGGTTCAGTAGTAAATGATGAGATCTAAATTTTGTTTAATGTCTCTTCTATCAGGCTACACAAATTTATAGTTTATGGTAATTTTTAAATCAGTGGTTCCCAACCTTTTCAAGCTCATTCCCCACTTTTGGCAATAAGATTACCTGTTACCCCTACCCTCTTCTATTTAAGTAAGTTGTAACAAAGAATAATTTCAAATAATTATTTTATTTTGCATATAGTTAGACAGCTTTATAATAAGAATTAGTTTAATTTGATAATTGTACAACTGCTGCTGTGTAGTTGTTACTCAAAGAAAGCAAGCGAAAATAATTAGGAACTCCTCATTTGAAATTATTCCAATTTATTACCAAAAAAAAAGAAGAATTATAGCTAAATTTAATATAAACTATACCGGTAAGGAAAATTCAGACCTTTGGTTGCATAGTTATACTCCATCTTGCATCATACATCCCCACTACTCTTAAGCCAAAAACATTCACTACAACTTTTATTTTTTACCTAATAGACTTATTCCCCCCCACCCCCTTGCACTACACTCACAACCCCAGTTGTGAACCACTGGTTTAAATGTATGGGAAACAAAGTTTACTGTGTAGCAGTTAGCTGAAGCCAATTCTAGTTGTACAAGGTAAGATGTAGCTATATAACTAGAATTTAGCTGGTTGGTATCTGTGGCCGAATCAGTAAAGCATCGCCAATGTCTGATAGGCTTGTTCTAGACTACTTTTTGAAACAATTTCTGATCCATACTGCTTGCTTAACGGTCATAGAAATTATTTACTGAGATTGTTTGAATTTCTTAGATAAAGGATTGTCATTATTAGAATATGAAAACCTCTTGAGCGTTGTGTTAAAAACAAAAAAATAATATGAATGAACAACTAGTTTATCAACCTTACAATATGTTAGCAGCGTTTCTTTCAAGGGACGTAACTTGTCAGATTAATACCGGTTACTTCCCTTAATATTTCAAGCATTAATTATGAGAAATTAAAGTCCTTTACTTGTAGACATATTGAGAACTATATTCTTCTATTTGGTTAAACGTTTATTTTATCAATTTTGTTACTCCTTATCGTTACTCATTATCACGTCTTTCCAATTAACTTCCATTATGTAAAGAATTAACTTTACATACAATATTCTCAAAAAGGTACATATTAGTAAATATTAAGCATGGTTCAGGCTTAATTTTCCTTTTAAATCACTTGTATGTTTATTACAATAATTAAATTATAGTAAATACTACCACATTACCCGTAAAGAATGATGGGATTATTTACATATGGATGAATTATATAAATATACATTTTAGTATAAATGTATTAATTGCAAACAAGAAAACACGTACATCAAATGAAATTTATTTTTTCTGTCAATTTTCTACAATTTTTCTGTCTTTTCAAATAATTTTTAAACCATAAGGCAGCAGTTGGGTAAAAAACGAATTTTATTTTTTAATAAAATATGAGAAAAACATTTTTAATTTTTTATTTTATTTTATTTTTCATGAAAAAATCAGTGATGTCTATATTTAGTGGAATTGTTTTTTGCTTTCCCTGCTATTACTAAGACATCAGCTGTAGTAGTGATGTAGACACAGTAGAGCCATGCTGTATCTTTTCCTCTC
>VCCN01001084.1:950913-972173 GCA_006491835.1 Architeuthis dux | reverse complement strand
TTTTGTAACCTCACCTGTCTGTCAACATGATATCTCCAAAAGTTCTGAATAAATTGTAATGAAAATATGCTGGACAAAAATTTTCAGAAATGATAGTTTATAAGAATAATATTTTTAATGGATCCAACTAAAATTAATTATATTATGGTTGTGGCAGCCATTTTCCAAAATGGCTGCCATTAGAATTATATATTTTTAAAAAGTGAAAAGAAATTGCTTACAAACTTGAATTTAATACTAAAATAAAAGTATCTACTTACTAATTCAGTTCAAAACACCAAAACCCACGAAAGACATCACTGGGCAACAAATTGCATCACTGAAGTTTAGTGTAGCAATATGCTCAAGGCTGTTTATTGCAAATCAGTAGAGACTTGGCTGAATTTTTCACTCCTGAAAATCAACCACACTCACTATCCTTTTCTGATTTTGGACAACTTCATACAGGAATAAAGTCTGAACTACTAAAACTGTTTGAGCCAATGAGTCAAGTTGACAAAATATCTGATTGCTCAATTGAAGATGGTGATGAACTACTGCACACAATTCACCCAACAGGGAACACCTTCCAAGAATATGCAAATGAGTTTGTGCAACACATCAAACAACAACTGAAGACTGTCAAAAGATCGCTAATTCCAGTCAAGCATTAAAAGTGGGACAGGAGTATGATGTAGAATCAAAGTATCAGGATCTTCAAAATCCCACAGAAAATCAATTTCAAAGACTTTTTAAGAAATTCTTAGAACAAGGACATGAATGAACTTACAGTTAGCAAAGCAGAATTCCTACCAGACCAAGACATCTACATCACTCAACACAAATCTGTAGAATAGAAAGGACCAGGTTTTGAAATGCAAGATTCACCATATAAAGAAGCTGATGTACGTACAATTGTACACATGAAGCATACACTTCACTGAGGACACAAAACCCCTCAGAATGCAAACATCAGACACAGATGTCCTGGTTCTACTTATTGGACACTTCCATACCTTCAATGATACAGTTCTTGAGATGGAGGTAGTCGTTGATTTTTGGAACTGGAAAGGAGAAGAAAATGTATGATATGAGAATAATCTGCACAAAACATGGCAGAAACAAGTCTATAGCACTTCCTATTTTCCATAGTTTCACCGGGACTGACACAACATCAGCATTCAGAGGAAAAGGAAAGAAGACAATTTGGGAGCGTTTTAGTGAAGTAATTGAAGCTTTTCTATTGATGGCAGAAAATCCCTTCTATCCTGTTACTGCTGAGGCTGTCCACTTCAAAACTCTTGAGCACTACATAGTTCGGCTGTATGACTATCTGCATCTATGTCAATGGTGTACTCATTAAAGGCAATACATACATTTTCTTGTAGGATACACTTATACAGCATGTGAAGTGAACAACATCTGGACATCATGTATACAGCCACAATCGACCGTTCCATCTCCTAGTGACTGGGGCTGGAGGAATGACTCGATGCCTGTGTGGATAACAATAGCAGAGACTGGAATGAGTTTCATTCTTACCAAGCGTCCCGGTAAATAGGTTTTCACTCACTGCTCCTGCTTCTAGGCTGGACTTCAGTGCATAGAATTATGCACCTGCAGATATGACCTCTAACTTTATCAAACCAGGACTTCATTTGATAGGTTTTGTAAAACATGTAATTTAAGGTGCTAACAATACCCATATATACAATTACCTTACAGTGACATTTGGAAATAAAAATGTGTAACTAATATCCAATATGTTATTTTTAAGCTGAAGAGGTTGGTTTAAAGGTATAATTGCAATATTTTGGTAATTGTAGCAAAGTTTTGATCTTGTTTTCAACACAGATGTATCATATATGGAACAATAATGACATTAATACTTTCATAGCCAAAGCATGCCATATGCGACTGTTGGTAAAGTATTTAATTAAATGTCTATTGCCTGTATTAGCGATGGGCTTGTAGAAGCATAGTCAGGTTTTAAAGTTGGTGGGAATAAACACATAAAAAAGGGTGCCGGCACACATACCAAATAATTTTTAATTCTCAAGAACGACTAAAAATTAATTCTACATTTTTATTTTGTATTTAAATTCAAAATAACAGGTAGATATAGCTTTAAAGGAAGTATATGATTGTTATTTTGTATTTAAAATCAAAATACAATAATAAAAAAATATTGTCATGTATTGTGTAGAGTCATTAACATACCAACATTGATTCGGAGAAAGAGACCGATAGGAGAGACTCTCTTTCCTTACAGATATTACATTTTACACACAAAGCCATAGAATAAAATTAAAGATGGGAAAAAGAGTTTTGATTGTCCGAACAAAGGTTAGTATAATATAAATGTGTTATTAAATTATTTAACATTTTAAATGTAAAATGAAAAACAAAACGAAGCAATATGAAAAATGTATGAATCACAGTTCAAAACATTGGGAGGTTGGTCGAATAAAGTAATTATAATATCGTCTTGTATTTAGTGCCTTTGTTTGGTCTGTTGTTCTTTCTGTTTTAGTTGTGATTAGCATGAACGCGTTTGATTGATAACTGTAGCGTGTTATGAAAAGAGACGGAACAAGACACGTGTTGAATGGGCGATTTGTTTGGGAAGAAGAGAGCCTTCTCACTTCCGGTCCGCGTTTCTGGGACAGGAAACAGAATGGAGGCTGCTGGGAGCTTGCTTTGGCGTGTTTATTGATTTAACATAGATATACATTACTTATTGATTTAACATACATATATATATATACATAAACATTACAGTAATGAGCCGCAAAAATTCTTCCAAGGTCATGAGGTGCAAAAAAAAATATTAATAAAAAGTAATGATTTGACTTTTGTCGCACAAGGAAACTAAAGAGTTAACAATATTGTTGAAAAGGTGCCACTTTTGTAGAATGTGCTCAGGGTGAGCAACCTCTCCCCTGCCCCCCTCTAGCTACGCCACTACCCATTTTGATATTACACAAACAGAATTCTCTTTTTGCAATGGCCGTCATAAAAGTAATGAATCCGGACATTCTAAGACGCTTAGACACGAAAACCTATGCTGTTGGATTAATGCATTGTGCTTTAATACAGACACAAACACCTGACCTTTATTTACGTACCGGATTATAAAAGTGCAGGGATTGTATACAGACCATTTGAATTATTCAGTCTTTGCATCGTTCACTTGTTCATCGTCTTTAACTCTTTATGGGAAATAGTTTTGTATTTGTTAAGAAGGAGTTGTTTGGGCGGTTTTCGTATAGATTATTTTCAAAGAAGTTTACTGCTTATAATCTGTAATCTAATCCATGGCAATGGGTTTTTTTCTCGTTTCTTTCTTCTACGTCTTCCAATTTTCTTTGTTTAAAGAACTCAGCCAAATAAGACCAGTTTGGCATTTAATACGTTTTATAATTTCAAATAAATCCGCGATGCCCTGGCTGATAAATGGCTTCAATAGTGAAGCAATATGGCGTCAAAGGCAACCAGATCTAAGAACAATTGAAATGTATGTGTGTGGGGGGTTCTTATCCAAATTACGATAGCAGAATAACAATGGGGTATTTGTGAAAATATGGAGAATTCTTTCAAACGCGAGGGTAAGTTTCATTTTTTCTAAATATGCAAATAGTCCTCTTCGATTAACCTGGTCATCAATGGAAATAAAAAAAAGTTGAAAACTTTTAGTACTTCAACATTTACGTTTATAGAGTAAAATAAGTTTTTCTCCAGCTTTGTTTAACACGTAGGTATTTACTAAGCTAGCTTAGTCCGCCACAAAGCTACAAATGTGGGGCACCCAGTGAGGATTGAACTCTCTTTGCACAGTATCTGTGGTCTACTGGACAAGCTCGCTAACCATTGCCCCACGACAATGAACCCCTTTGTTAAACATATATATTACAAGTATCTTTATTTGTATTCTGACAATCAAAGAAAACGGACGTCATTTACGAAGCTCTCAAGAAACAACGGTTTTTAACGGATGTAATCAAACTGTGATTATTTGTTTATTTATCTATTATTTATTTGAAGTCCTACAATTAAAGAAAACAGATGTCACTTTCGAAGCTTTAAGAAAACAACGTTTTTTTTAGCGGATGTAATAAAAACAAGAAATAGAACAGACTCTGTTCAAAACCTACGACGTTGTTTATACAATTTTTGACAGAATTTGGCTACATTTGTCAATATTTGTTTCCAATTGATTTTTCAAGTTAATCCCCGTTAAAAGGTTCGAAGCAAAAATAAATGATCATTGCATAAAAATTAAAACGAAAAATATCGTCCGAAATGTAACTACAGCCCGGCTCGTGTCGTGAAGGAAAAAGTCTAACGCTTCTTACTGGTGTACACGGGTCCACTGTAGCTGTACGTTTTTACTCTGGGTCTGGCCACAGGTTCCACTGAAACTTTCGTTTTCACTTCGGTGGGGTTGGCCACAGGTTCCACAGGAGCATACGTTGTTACTTCGTGGGGTTGGCCACGGGTTCCACAGGATTATACATTGTCACTTCGGGGGGTTGGCCACTGGTTCCACAGAAACGGTACGTTTTCACTGTAACTAAAGCCCGGCTCGTGTCGTGAAGGAAAAAGTCTAACGCTTCTTACTGGTGTACATGAACGATCTTTATTACAACATGTCAGTACAACGTTCTTAGTACAACATTACGTTCAGTGAAACTTTGGTACAACTTTACGTTCAGTACAACTTTACGTTCAGTACAACGTGAAAACTGCAAATACAATAATAAAGCCGCGAATTAGGCAAAATACACAAATACATATAAACGGTTAACATTGCAAATCTACATACATAACGTTTACGTTTGAACGTAGAAAACCGCAAACACAACAATAAAGCCGTGAACTAGCCAAAATACACAAATACACACAAACGGTAAAACCATCGTAAATAACGCACAATCACTCGATAGCTACAAAGAAGGAATGAGTTCATGAAGCTTGGTTTGGAGTTCAAGACGAATTGAACTAGAGCACAAAAGTTTGAGATAAAGGGGAAAAAACTCTTTTCTGTTACCGTAATTTGCCGGTTTGTAGATTGTCATAGGGCTTCGTGTCGAGATCAGAGAAGAAGAAAACTGTGCCCTGAAGGCAGATTTTCCGAGTCTGCCCTGGTGGAGCCTCGTGGTGCTTAATATGGGCCAATAAATGTGTGTGTGCGCTGAACATGTGTTTTGGATTAACACTGGTCAACTTATTCTGACCCCGGTTTCGGCCCGATCGAATCTGGGGTCGCCTTTTTACGGAGGAAAATCTCCATAAATTCACCAGTCTGCCTGGAGGTAGTTTCTTTATCACGAAGCGCGTACGATGGCGCCTGGGCCACTCCACACCCCAACTCTTCATCCCCGGACACCTGGTTCCTTGTAAATTTACTTTTGCGTCAGCTACACGAAATACAATATAATTCATTGGAAAAGTTATAAATATATATATGAAGTGTATACAGTAGTTATAAACACTGTATAGTCTGCCTTATTTCTTTCACTATCTTCTCTTTCTTTCTTTCTTGTTCTTTCTATTTTTTATTTCGAGAATTGATTTAAAAAAGAATTATATAACGTAAAAAAGAACACAAAAATGTTCCTTTCTTCGCCCTCGCCCACTCTCTCTATATTATACTTCCTTTCTTATGAACTCTATTAACCGATTCAAATGTTGGTCTGAACGAAAAACCTATTGCCGTTCTTAGAACTACCGACCTTCGTATCAATGAAAATCTTTTTAAAAGATCCAAACAAAATACTAGCGGCTTTTTAAAGTCAATATACCAGATCCACCATCTCCAATCGTCTTGGTTTCATTGCCATTTGAACCAGTTGGTTGATTTGTGAAGTATCGTCTGCTTCTTAAATGCAACAACAAGAACACGCTCAACAAATAGAAGTACAGGCGTCTATGTCTTGTGTAACGTCGATCTCGAAGGATAGACACGATTGATTGATCAATCGATATACGACTCAAGATAAGTGCATGTTCTTGACTGTAACTCTACAAGAAGGAGAGAAGAAAAAGAAGACAGAAAAAAATGAAAGGAAAAAGAGAGTGAAGGAAAGGTGACTATGAAGAAATACACCTATTGTTAATCTTCAGTCTGGATTAACACGTTTAGCGCCAAACGACGTTAATTAACGTTCTCGCAACTTTACGTATAAAGTGCAGAGGAAAAGAAAGAAGGAAAAAAAAGAAGAAAAAAAAACGTATAAGCATATCACCTGTCTTGGTTGCATTGTCCTTGTCTTCCATCTTCTAAATGAATTATGTAAATTTTATCATACTGATTGAATCGATTCGTAGTCTTACGTTGTTGAGAATGTCCAGTTCATGCTTACGAAAATCTACATCTACGATGAGAGTAACATTATCTATAATATATAACGACACAGAATATATTGACTGTTAAGAGAACGTTCTTCCAATCTAGAAATACCTGGGATAATAAGCGATAATTGAATCTTTCTTTTATACATCAATTCAGATTTCTGATTAATGGAGTCAGCCTTCTACGTAGAGATTTCCCTTTCCCAGAGCCTTTTACACTCCTATAATAAATGCCATTAGAGACATTAGAGACAACATTCATTCTCGTATTTCGTCAGACGATTTGCAAAACTATTTGACATTATTTGACAAGTGAGGTACGAGGTCTGTCCGGGAAGTATCCAGCCATTCTGAATATCTCTAGAACCGGTCGCGCAGCCTTGATGTAAGTAGGCAACCATTTAGGGGAGATACTATTGCGCATATGTGAACAAGCGCTCTCGCGTGGGGTCGCTCAGTCGGCGGTGAGACACTGTTGAGTGATTTTGTGTGCTATCTTGCCGTCGCATTTCCAGAGCGAGTAGATTCTCCACGTCTCGTGCAGGTTTTCCTTAAAAAAAAACATCGTATTACCCAGGTCTATCAGCCCTCTGTCTCTGTCCAGATTTGACTCCCTGTGACTTCAGTCTTTTCGCCGTTGAGTAGGCAGAGATTTCAGACGTGGACGAGATTAAGGAGAAAGCCACGAGGCAGCTGATGGCAATCCAAAAAGAGGACTTTGCAGACTGATTTAAAAAGTGGAAGGGACTCAGGGACAAGTGTCTGAGGTCCCAAGGGGACTACTTTACAGGGGGGGGGCAAGGCGCCATTGCCCTAGATAAGCTATTTTTTGGTAAATATTAAATGGCAGGATACTTTCCGGACAGATCTCGTATATGTTACTGTGTCAAAAACCTTTGATTGAGTTAAAGGAAAAACTTTGAAAAAGATTTGCTTGCACCTAACACAATCGAATCAAAAGAAAACAAGCTAAGATTTTAAATCCCTTGATAAACGATCGAATTAAATTTCTCCAAAAGTGGTAGTTTGAACGTATTATGCTGTCCTATTGAGATCTGTATAATGAAGTCAGTGATTTGCTGCCGAAAGAAATATATATTTATTATTTGTTATATAAACAAAAACGTTTTCTGAAAGCGTGACTTAATGCACCCGAGGATCATAGTTTAAGCGGGATTTCCCGACTACTATATTTATTTTATTTAAAACTAGTCAAGACACTGACAAAAAACATTCGTCTTTACTACATAAAAGGCAGTAGAGCATGGTTGGAATGTTTGAAAAAGAACAGTGTAGTTTCTTAATATACCTATACCTTAGCTGAAAATTACACTATCTTATGATCGTATGTACCCTACAACATTTTTGCCTTTCGTGAAGATAAAAATTCAATCCCTGAAAAATAGAACCTTGCGTAATATATTCAATGACGTAGCTTGATCACAAAAGGTCATTGTAGTGTGTTCAAAAGACACGTCAGTTTTTACACTTGATCGGTGTTAGTATCTGCCTAGAGCAAATAAAGAGTGAAGTGTAAACGAAAATAACATGTCGAGGTGTATTAATGAGTGGTGCAGGTGGCCTAGCAGTAAACGGACAATAGAATCGGCGAAACGACTTCAAACTCCGGCTAGGACAGTTTGCGTTCACTTCGCACTAATGCCCTTGGGAAAGGCATAAATCCACTTCTCCCTACTATAGGTAAATAGCCGTGCAGTTAGAGCCCTTTAGCCCTGTAAGGTAGTCCATCTTGGCCGTCGGGTTAGCACCCACGAGTGCAACAAAAAATGATTGGGTCTCCATTGATAGTTCAAGAAATGGAGACAAAATCATTGTCTCATGTGTCGTGCGGCATAGGAAGCAGCTTTGTTTTGTATTAACGCATTCTTGCGGCTGGAGACAGAGGCAGGATTTCAAATGCTCTCTTTAAAGTAGGTTTGTGGATATCAATACTTTGCCGTCAGGGATTCATCCCTGATACTGATACCATGTAACCAAATATCGTCTGCTTCATATTACTTATAAAAGTAATGTGTACCGACTAGTAACTCGTCGTATTATAGTCTTAAGTTGTTTGAATTTCGTAGATGAAGCACCGTCATTATCAATTTTTTTTACTAGTTTTTCTTTTGTCAAACTCCAGGCTGGATTTGACTTTGTTTTTGCCACGTAACAAAAACAAGCACACTCCTCACCTAATTTCACTGTTTGTCTGTACCGCCACATTAAACCAAACCTGTATTATATATAAAATGTGCATTTCTCTACCGTGATTTGAAATCACGACCAAGTGATCGGTAGGTTGCTTTTTTACCGATTGAGCCAAACTGACAAGTCTTACATATCAACGAAAGTTTATGTTATCATTTTTAAAAATGTATTATATATACAATACGAAAGTTGAAGTAATCATCTCCAGTGGGATACAAGCATGAGTGGAGTGTGGCCCTGCAACAGCCAGGCTTGTCCCCTTATTTATGTCCCTTTTATTTTTGCAACGTTCCGGTTCAGTACAGCTACGGCCGTTAAGTAAGCAGCATGGATCGGAAATGATGAATTAGCTGTATATTTTAAAGTTGTAGAATGTAAAAAGACCTGGGCGTTACGATAAAAAAAGGCATCAAAAATACGATGCAAGAAAAACTAGTAACAAATTAACAATATTGTAACATTCTTTTTAATACTAGACTCAGGGACGGATTATACTATAAGGCTGAGTAGGCTTAAGCCTAGGGACCCGTAACTAACAGGGGCCCCGCAAAATTCTGGTATATTCATATTTTTCTTAATTTTATATTTGACAGGACCATAGCCGGATTAGCCTATACGCAAACTATGCTATAGTGTAGGGCCCAAAACATTGATGGGGTCCCAAAATAAATAGCAATTTAGAGATGTATCATTACTACTACAGGGAAAATGAATTAAACAATAAAACTGTCAAAATAAAAACATTCCCTGTAAAGTCTGTGCGCTCACTATAGCTGGAGCCTGATATATAATAATAATAATAATATCTTAAAACTTAATAAGAATTGGAGACTTGCATCTTTTGGCATTCATTTCTGTCCTGTGTCACCCAAGTCAAAACAGATAAATACAATTGTACGTGGCAGTGTGGTTTTTGACGTCAGTTCAATATCAGTGACAATCCCCACCTTAGTACGACAATTTGTGGGAATACATACTTTCATTTCTTCTGACCCTTAAATTGTAATTGTGTATGCATCAGAGCCGGATTATACTATAAGGCTGAGTAGGCTTAAGCCTAGGGGCCCGTAGCTAACAGGGTCCCGGAGGAATTCTGGGATATTCATATTTTTCTTAATTTTATATTTGACAGGACCATTGCCGGATTAGTCTATGCGCAAGCTACGCTGCGGCGTAGAGCTCAAGACATTGAAGGGGCCCCAAAATAAATAGCAATTTAGAAATGTATCATTACTACTAGAGGGAAAATGAATTAAACAATAAAACTGTCAAAATAAGAACATTCCCTGATGTGCAGTCTATAATTGTCTAGATATTGTTAATAATATCTTAAAACTTAATAAAAATGTCCTAACAAATATCTCTTTAAAAGATGGAATGAATATATTACACATTATCACATAACAATCCACTTTATTCACACGATTGACAGATCGCATTACTTAAAATTATACACGAAACTAGGGGTGGGGAGGATGGTTCATATTGCTAATAGCCTAGGGGCCCTGGTATTGGTTAATTAGGCCCTGACTAGACTGATAGCAAAAATTAAGGGATCTGTTGAGGCCTGGAATCAGAAAATTCATCCTCTTGGATTAGTTGTAGAGCAAATCAGCCAAACTCCAGGGATTGGAGACTTGCATCTTACGGCATTCATTTCTGTCCTGTGTCACCCAAGTCAAAAAAGATAAATACAATTGTACGTGGCAGTGTGGTTTTTGACGTCAGTTCAATATCAGTGACAATTCCCACCTTAGTACGACAATTTGTGGGAATACATGCTTTCATTTCTTCCGACTCTTAAATTGTGATTGTGTATGCATCAGAGCCGGATTATATTATAAGGCTGAGTAGGCTTAAGCCCAGGGCCCCATATTGCTAGTAGCCTAGGGGCCCTGGTACAGGTTAATCAGGCCCTGGTATGCATGTGTGTGTCTGTGTGAGTGTATAAAAGAGAGAGAAAGAAGACAGAAAGAAATAGAGAGTGCACATAAGTATGAGTATTTAAGTTTGGTACAAGGCCACACATATGGAGCACCTTTAGTGCGGATAGAAGTCACTACGTAGTGGTAATGGACTGCTATACTAGCTCACTATTACTCAATGGCGACGTACCTGAGTGCATATGTGTATATAGGGCGTAGAGTGTGTGTCTCTACATGAGATGCCTAGCCATGTGTGTGTGTCTGTCTATATAAATATAAATGATACAATTCAGAGAATGGATAATTTTATACCCGACTGAATATGATAATTATAAAGACATTTTTAATTGGGAACATATTTGCTCGGCACTGGTCCCTGGGGTTCTGAAAATTAGTCTATAAGCGTAACGTGCATCGCCGATGAACAAGCGATGGGTGGTGCTGACCTCAAAGGGCACTTGACGTCACCATGGGTCAATTTAGGGTCAACACTGCTATTTCCGTTCAAACTGCCAAAAGGGACATCTTTTTACGTGTCACCGTATAAACCAGAAGCGCCCTGGTTGTAGATGTCTATGTAGTGTATGTAAGCATTTATTTATTTATTTCTAAAAATAATCAGTGGAGGTGCCGGTGGCCAAACGGTTAGCAGCACGGAAAATAGAAACGGCAAGCCGAGTTCAAACTCCGAGATAATCTGCGTTTCGCACTAATGCCCTTGGGAAAGGCATGAATTAGAATAAATGATACAATTGACATGAAAAACGGTCTCGATTAAAAAGAATTCATATGCAGTAATTAAGTAAAATAGTAAAATAGACTAAATATCTTAAATTTAAATATAAATAAAAGCTGCCAAAAAAAAACAAAAAAAGAATTAGTAAAATAGATAGATGGAAATCAGATAGTGTTTAATTTAATATGTTTTTAAGAAGTGATATTTGTGACTTTTAGATTTTTTTCACGATCTTGGAAAAATGTCATTTCGTTCAGCAGCAATTTCGCTCTGCGGATGATTCGGAGACAACCTGTTTGCCGAACATCAGTTTTGCCGACTTGGCTTTTCACCGACCGCCGTTTCGTCGAATACTTTTTTTTGTACCATTAAGAGATTAAAAAACCAACAAAAAAACAGTGAAATTTATGAAAAGATAATTTTATTTTACATCTTAAATAACATCATTGGAAGAACAGGATGATAACAAACATATTATATTATAAAATTAATGTTTGCGAATGACCAGAGGAATAATCAAGCAGACATCGACATCCTATTTTAAAAATGTAATTAAAATTGAAAAAAAAATTAGTTCTTGAGTCAGAATAAACTAAGAAATCTCATTTGGACACAACAAGCTCTTCTGAATTGTCATTTCAATCTAATAACTAATTAGTAATAATACCTACATTGATTTCGTGCAAATTAGCCAGAAGAGAGCCGCCTGCACACAAAAGCTGTAGAAGTAGATACTCTTCGTGTCAGTCGTCAGAGAAACACAATCTTTCAATAAAGAACCAATCAAAAAGTAAATTCACAAGCCACGCCTCCTTTTTCATTATTATTCCCGTTTCATGTTGATTTTATAAGTTTTCCGTTTGTCCTATTCGTTTTTAAATTCAACGGCCTTTTTCGTTTTATTGCTATTAATTCTTTGTCATGTTTTTTTACATGCTTTCAACCTGGTCTCTTTTTATTGATAATTCTACCCCCCCTCTGCCTCCTTTCGTTTCCTGTTCCCCTTTCCTCTCCCCACTTGTCTTCTTTCAGCTGAACTTCTACTCCACCCACTTTACTTCTTTTTTATTCAAACTTTCTTTATTCGTTCTTATCCATTTTTCTTTCTTTCTTTCTTTACCTATTAGTTATTACCTGTGAAAGAAATTAACGGATATATTTGAATTTCTATGAGATGATTCTTTTTAGATGATCAACTATATATATAACACTATATAGCACGAAACATAGAAACTAACCAAACGAGCTGAAAACCAACTCAGAATAGCACAGAGGGCCATGGAAAAAGCAATGCTAGGGATAACTCCAAGAGATAGAAAAAGATCAACATGGATCAGAGAGAGGACTAGGGTGAAGGATATTATACAACTAATTAAGCAGAAAAAATGGAGATGGGCTGGCCACCTAGCAAGAAGGGATGACAATAGATGGGGGGAAAGATAAACAGCAAACCAAGTAGGAAAAGACCAGACACAAGATGAAGGGACGAGATAGAAAAGTTTGCCGGTAAGACTTGGCAACGATTAGCACAAGATGGATCGTCATGGAAGGAGATGGGAAAGGCCTTTGACCAGCAGTGGACTTATAACGGCTGATGCTGCTGCTGATGATGATGATATAGAAAGCTTTGTAGCTTCACACACTAAAGATGTTGCTGAAAAAAAAGAAAAACATATATATTTCTCTTATAATATACAAGTTTCATATTTATATAAGTGTATATTTATATAAGTCTTACAGTCTTAAAAAGCATTTAAGATGTTACTACGGAATATTTTTTTAAAACTAAAGATCTTAGCTACAGAAATGATTTTATATTCTGTTTATTCGTTTATTTCATTATTTGTCATGTAAGTCAATTATTCACTAATAGCTGTTAATGAGATATGTTCAGAGGGGTTTATGTTTTACACAGAATTAGATCTTATAGTATTATGAGTAAAATCTTCATGTAGTGATCATCAGTTGTTTGCCATGGAACAGTTTCGGGGATTTAAAAACAAAACAATCTTTCTACATTATATATACACTGGAATATATCTACCCGTGTTGCTGTGGAGTTCGAGCGGTTTCTTCACATTCTCTTGCTTACTTTGAGACAATGCTTCACTACTTTAATGAGGAACAAACGTATTGTCTTAACAAGATAAATTCTCTAACCAGCGCACTATGTTCACTGTTCCAGATCCTTGTTTGGATTACAACTACAATGAATTAGTTAGATCCCACGGGTATTGACAACTAAGATTGTCCATTATCTCATGCCCGTATCTTCTTATTGTCTTCCTTATCCCTTCTAATCTTCGTTGCCGTCCATGTTTTCATCTAAAGGTTATACAAACATGGGTTAGTTTCATATGCGAAAATCTTCCTATCCCCTCAGTTAACTACCTAACTTCCCCCTCTTCCTTCCTACCCTCTTATTAAATACCTAACTTTCCTTTCAGTTCGATTTTTGCTCCCGGGTAGTGTGTTATTTTCTAATTACTTATGTGTAAACAGTATAGAAAATGGCTATAATTCCCTCTAAACTCTTTGTTTTTGTGACCAGGACAGTGATATTTTGAAATTCGCTTATTTCAAATTGTACAACGGGTGAATTTGCATATTTTTTATTCACATTAAAAATAATCACATTTTTTCCCCGAAAAACAGCAACATATGGAACTAAATTAACATCTATGTACACTAGTATTAAACAAAAGTGATCACAGCAGATTTAGAAATGAGTAGTTTTTCGAGATTTACGATTGTACTGTAATTCACTCTCAAGAACCAGACCCCAAAATATAATCTCCCATCATGTTCTCGTTATATGTTCCTTGGTAGCAGCGTTCAAAGTCCAGTATATCTTGGTAGAAGAACTCACCCACCTCCGAATTATTATTCATACATTTGTATGCGTACACCGGATGTGTGGTGGTTATCGCTGGAGATTGTGTGTCAGCAAGTCTCCTCAAATGTCAAGCACCTTTATCAGTATTCTCACAGACAGCAGCAACGCCGTGGTATGGACAGTCTCAACTCTTCTTTGAATTCTTAATTCATCCAATTACGACTCCAGTGTTTTGGCACTCTTCCAAGTGCACTGACTATTATTGGCACAACCCTAACCTTCACAATCCACTCTTTTCGGATGTCCTTTCATTTTCTTTCAGTTGCATACTACGGTCCGTTGGCACACGCTCCAGCAGGTTTGCATTTTCTTGTTTCCGACTATCACACCCGGACTTCTCGCCTGGATAAGGTGGTTCGGTCTAAATCTCAAAGCCACAGAGTATCTTATTCTTTTTGTTTTCTACGACAGCCTATGGTTTGTGCTGATCATCTTTGTTTACATGGTCGAACCCTAACCGTTTGCACAGTTCTCAGTGTACGTCTACCCATACTTTGTCGTGCCTGCGTTTTTATATTCTCTTTGAGGTATCTAGCTGCATTCAACATCGATCGAAACTCATAAGTGGGGATTCAGACACATATCGACAAGAGATGATTAGTTTTAGGAACACCCTTCAGAGTAACAACTACTCTGTAAGAATAACATCTGTTTCCACAAGCATAGGTACAGGCGTGGATAACAATAGTAAAAGAAAACTAGCCACATATCGAAAAGGATTCAGAGAATATGCAGTCTAGATCACATATGGACATCGTTCCACCCTTTGAAGATGTCTGACCATAATTAAGCCTCCATCATATGAGAACATGACCATGGACCGTGTGTACAACATTCCGTGCAGTTGTGGCAGAGAATATAATGGAATATAAAGGAAATACCGGCCGCACTCTAAAGGTAAGACTGAAAGAACATCGAAAAGCCGTAGTCTGTGAAGAGACTATGAAGTCATGTATAGCTGATCACGTGTGAGGGAATAAAAAGGTGGGGGTCGCCAACCCCTTTGAAACGGAGTCAGAATAATAGAGAGCAACTTGGGGGAATAAGGCGATTGAAAGAATCCGTGAACATGCTAGGCGCCTAGTGGATATAAGCAATTTAGCTGGTGGTCGTGAGTTCAATCCTTGGGTCAGACAGTAGAATCCAGCGGAACGTGCAGAAGCGACACCACAAGGACGAATTAACAAAAAGGACAAAGTAATAGAAGAAATAACTAATACCAGATATCCCCTAGCATGGAGAGCGGAATGCGAAAAGTCTACCCCCGTAGATTAAACAAAGGGGGTAGTTTGAAATTCAGAGAACGTACCCGAATACAAGAGGGACACGAAGAAGGCCGGAGAATACAGCGGCCGAAACGTTGTGACTATAACCAAGATGAGGACAACAGTTCGAATTAATCAGTGTATAACAATGATAATTCTTTATCTCAGAAATTCAGACAGAAATGAATGTTCTTTTTTTTTTGTTTTCCGCTCTTCTTTCTTTCTTTTTTCCCTTTCTTTGTATACGAGCAGTTTTTTTAAGGATATTACAGCCGAGGAAGGCCGAAGAATGGATGGGCCGAAACGTCGTGTTAACAACACAAACAACAAGAAGGAGTTCACTCGTCCCAAGAACTATTTGAATGTTAATGACCCATCTCAAAACTGTAGAAAATATCTTTCTTTTTTTTTGTTTCTCCATGTATTTACGCTATTCTTTCTTTCTTTCTTTCTTTCTTTCTCCGCATATTCACGCTCAAATTCATTTTTAATGACATGTGCATTCTAATACACAACTATGCATACACATAAATTCACGTAGCAACAGGTACACTCACTGCCCCCCCCCCATCCCACGGGCGCGCCTTGACTAATTGCTTACATTTTAATTTTTCAAGTCAGCAGTCTGTGCAAATAACAAGCCTGAAAGTCAGAACATAGATGCGCCAGTCACAGAGAATGTCTATGGGACCTTCCCTTCTCCTGGTGGAAGAGAAACTATACTGTCCTCAAACCTTCTGTCCTTATCCTTTCAAGCTCCCTCCTTTAAAAGCCCCTTTCTTTAAAAGAGTGCTTCGGTATGCCAATCAGTGACATTTAGGAGTTGAATGCACCAAAAAGGAGCTAGATCTAGCTCCCCAAAGAGCTAAATCGGCAAATTTCGCTTCGTTATGTCAGCCCGTCAGTCAGTCATAGTAACTAGAGATATTGCGCATCTAAAAAAGTTTGCATGGAATACTTATGAACACACACTCAGTATCTCTCTCTCTTTTTTCTCTCTCTCCCTCTCTCTCCCCCCCTCTCTCACACACTGGCATCGATCAAATATAACAAATTTTCAACTTCTCTATGATAAGACAGGACCGATGTATATAATGTACAAAGGCTGAAAGATTTTATCGAACGGAAATTGTGGTAAAAAACATAATAGTAATAAAGAAAAGAAAAAGATCAAAACGAGTCCTCTAAGAATATCCGGGGATTTATTTAATAATATTTTAGCTGTAAATGTTAGGAGAATAGCACAGCAAAGTTTTAGTCAAAGAATTTAGAAAATATAGGATAGGAGAAAAGAGATATGAATAGGTGGTTGTGTTGGAAAAGATAAAACATATCATCATTATCGCCAGCGGTTATAAGTCCACTGCTGGACAAAGGTCTTTCCCATCTCCTTCCATGGCGATCTTGATTGTGCTAAGCTCTGCCACGTCTTTCCGGCAAACCTTTCTATCTCATCCCTCCATCTTATATCTGGTCTTTTCCTACTGCGTTTACTGTCCAACGGGCACCAATCGGTTAGCCTTTCCCCCCATCTATTGACATCTCTTCTTGCTAGGTGACCAGCCCATCTCCATTTTTGCTGCTTAATTATTTGTATAATATCCTTCACTCTAGTTCTCCCTCTGACCCATGTTGATCTTTTTCTATCTCTTAGAGTTATTCCTAGCATTACTCTTTCCATGGCTCTCTGTGCTATTCTAAGTTGGTTTTCAGCTCGTTTTGTTAATGTCCATGTTTCGTATCCGTAAGTTATTGCTGGTATTATGCAACCGTTTTATACTTCACGCTTTAAGCACATTGACAGGATACTCTTCAAAATGTCTCTATTCATACCGAATGCTTTCCAACCTATCGTTATGCGTCGTTTTATTTCGCTGTCATGGTCCTTTTCTAACTTTATTACCTGTCCTTGGTAGATGTATTCATCAACCTCTTCTAGATGACGAAAACAAAAAAAGCAGAACTTAACAAATTAATAAATAAAAGAACGAGAAAAGAAAAAAGAAAAAAGAAAAAAGAAAGAAAGATAAAACATATAGATAACAGTAAATAACTTGTTATAAAAATTCATATAATTTCTCTGTTTATATGTGCCTTGTAATGTAGATTCTCCCGTTTCGGTGTCGTGAATGTTATGGTCTTGTAAGCACACAGGCCTCAATGGACAGTGGTGCATAACATAATGCCAGTTGGTTCTAGCACAACTTAACCGTCACAAAATGTCTGGAATTTAAGTTATCTCCAACTTGAAAAAAAGTTTCTGAATGCAGTCTTTGTTTTTAATTGGTAGGGGAATAACCCCCATAGCTACGGATACGCTCCACAGAGCGCTTTGGAACACTACTGATAATTGGAACCACTATAACCTCTTATTTCGTTCGGTACGATGACTACTCTCAATTTATCAGTATAATCTCTAGAGAATGTAGAAAAGAACATCACAATCCAATGAAAAGAAAGAAAGATGATGTTCCCAGCTTTATTTTGTAGCTTAGAATTAACAAATTATTAATAATAAACAAAATAGGGTTAATTATCATATTTGTCTGACAGCTGTTGCATGACATTAATAGCCATTAATTCCCATTGTTTATAACGAATTCACAAGTTAATGATAGCCAATATCCACAATTAAACATTTTACTGACAAAACTTTCTACCTCATCCCTCCATCATGTGTCTGGTCTTTTCCCACTGCGTTTATTGTCCCATGGGCATCAACTAGCATTGCTCTTTCCATGGCTCTCTGTGCTATTCGAAGTTGGTTTTCAGCTCGTTTTGTCATGGCTGGTATTATGCAACCGTTGTATACTTTACGCTTTAAGCACATTGGCAAGGTGCTCTTCAGAATGTCTCTATTCATACTAAATGCATTCCAACCTATCGTTATGCGTCGGTTAATTTCGCAGTCATGGTCTTTTTCTAGCTTTATTTCCTGTGCTAGTAGATGTATTCCTCGACCTCTTCTAGAGCCTATCTTTATGGCCTTTTTCGGGAACATTACTTTTGTCTTTGTTCTGTTCATTTTTAAGTCTACTTTTTAAACTTTCCCTATTTTGATTAGTTAACATGTTTTTAATTCTTCGGATGCTTCCGATGTCATGGAAATGTCATCGGCGAATCTTAAGTGGCTTAAGTATTCTCCATCTATGTATATTCCCACCCCTCCCAGACAGTTTTCCGAAAGATGCTTTCAAGGCTCGCTGTAAATAGTTTAGGTGATATTGTATCCCTTGTCTTACTCCTTTGACTATCTTTATCTTGTTTGTATCTTTATGTAGTCTAATTATTGCAGCGCAATCTTCGTATATGTTTTGGATGATTTGTATGTAATCCTCGTTAACACCTTGTTCTCGCATTGAGTTGAAGTCTGCCGTGTGTTCTACCGAGTCAAATGCTTTCTCATAATCTACGAAGGCCAAACAGAGTGGTTTGTTGTATTCTAAGGACGTTTCGATTAGTTGATTTATTGCATATAGGTGATCTATTGTTGAGTAGCCGCTTCTGAAGCCTGCTTGCTTGCGTGGTTGATTTTCGTCTAGAGTTCTTGTTAATCTGTTTGTGAGTATGTTTGTGAATAGTTTATATATGAGAAGTAATAGTGTAATAAGGCGGTAGTTACCAAGGCCGAGCTTATCTTCTTTCGTGTGGAGTAGGATTACTATTTCTAGACAGAAGTTTTTAGGAACTTTTCTTTCTCTTATGTATTGTGTGAATAGCTGTGCTAGTCCTTTGCAGCTACTAGAGAGAATGCCGTTATGCCATTCTCGCCGGGGGCTTTACCGAGTTTCATATTTCGTAGTGCAAATACTACTTCTTTTACTGTTATGTCTGGGATATCGCTAGTATCTATAGGTTTATTATTCTTTTCTCTTTTCTCGTTCTTTTATTTATTAATTTGTTAAGTTCTGCCTTTTTGTTTTCGTCCTCTTTAGTTTCTATTTCCACATTTCTTCTCTGGTGCTTTAGAGTATTTCCCCATATTATTGTCTCAATCTTTGCTCCTTCTTTAATTATATTTGCAGACTATTACTGTTTTCCTCTATATCACTGTTGCTATTCCACAAGGCCTGGAATCTGTTCTCTATCGCTACTCTGAAGTTGCTAATGTTCTCTATATCTATCTTATTGGGGCATCTCTTCTTCTTAAGAATCATTTTATTCCTTTCAGTTTTAAAGTTAAATTTAGTTCTACACGCTACCAGTCTATGATCGCTTCCTATATCTACTTTGTTTATAACGGTAACGTCATTAATGTTATTTATCTTGTCAGTTATTATGAAGGCGATTTCGCTTTTTGTTGTGCCATTTGGGCTTTTCCAAGTCCACTTTCGACCTTCCAGTTTTTGAAAAAATGTATTAGTTATCTGTTTAACGTATCTCTCTGAGAAATTTACTAGCATGTCACCTCTCTCATCTCTCTGGCCTATTCCATATTTTCCTACACTAGATTCCCCAACTGTTCTTTGACCTACCTTAGCATTAAAGTCTCCCATGATTATTGTGTAGTTAGTCTTTTCTCTGTCCATTATCTTACCAATGTCGTCTTAAAACTCTTCAATCTCTTGGCCAGAACCTTTCGAAGTTGGCGCATAGACCTGGATTACCTTTACTGTGTATCTTCTGCTTAATCTAACTGTTATCCAAGCTATTCTGTCTGATATACTGTCAAAACTTATAACGTTCACTCCGATGTTATTATTGACTAAGAATCCTACGCCACTGCATTTTGTACCCACCCTCCCTTTATAAAAGAATAGATGGTTACTTACCTTAAGCGTTAGAATGTTTTCTCCTTTTCTGTGGGTTCCGCCTATATATAAGATGTGCCAGTTGATGTTATCCAATTCCATCTGCAGTTGGTCTAGTCTATAGTCCTCGGCTATGCCACGGGCATTGTAAGTGTAGATCTTCATGTTGTTTAATTCCTTTAATTTCCAAGACTTTGTCTTGCTTGGACAGTGTCTGCTCACATTCGAGGGCACATTGCCCGCAGGCACACGAAGCAATGTGGTTGGCCCTTTAGTAGGCAATGATCCCACAGGAACGCTACGATATTTATATGGTTGTACTGTCATATTGGATTATATATATATTATATATCTACAGGGGGTCTTATGGTTCACGCCGTCTTAGACGTTACCCCATATAGCTATGGAGCCTTCCTATCCGCCACCTGGGGACGTGCAGGGTAGCAGAGAGATCCTGCCTCTTCCAGTTTCTTTTAGTTAGTTGGATGTTAGTGGTTGTTCATTCATTTCCCTTATGTTTTTAAGTCTGGAATTAGTAAGAGTCCACAGATCTCCCTTCTTATCTGACAGTTAGTTAAGACTAGAGGTAGTCTTCACTTTTATTGTCAAAAGTAAATGATCAGACATATTTAAAAGGAGGAATCGTTCTTCTAACTTTACTTCCCCTAACCAGATGGATAAGCTAAGATATTTCAAAACATAAATACGTAAATCGGATATATGTAGTGACGATATCTGTAAAAGGGCCCAATACCTGTATAAAGAAAAATAAGTAGAGCAGTATACAACGTATGAAAAGAAAACCGAACAAAATAATTATAAATGCACTGATAGATAATAAATCGTATATTAAATAAATAAAAGCAACACATTTAAAAATTCACTTACGACCCCCCCCCCTCTGGTAGAGAGTGGTATCAGTTCGAACTGGCCAAAAGGCGGGTAAAAGAACAGAGAGGGTAGACAAAAACAAAATTCCAAGTCTTTTCTTTTTTTTCTCGTCAATAAACGTGAAACAACTTGTTACTGATACAACTCGTTCGGTCTTCGTTTTTTCACAAGTTATATATATATACAAAAGTAATGTTCAACGGTAAAGTTCCCTAAAAGGTCATGAAGATAGAAGGTGAGATTCTAGAAGAG
>VCCN01001084.1:795848-808504 GCA_006491835.1 Architeuthis dux | reverse complement strand
TCTTCCTATTCTCTTGCTATTCATTTGGCTCCTAGTATCATTTATATTACAGGATTTATTTGTTTTTATTTCAGGACTTATTCTTCTGAAAAGCGAGTGGCACACCCAACTATTGACACAACCTTTAAGGGGGAACAGACCACTATTATGGTGGAAGATAAAGTAAGTCAGCATTTCTACAATACACTAATCCATTGATATGTGCGCGGCGCTGTCTGCTGGGGCCTAGAATACGCCGACTGCACAGGGGCCACCTGTTGTTTCACCAAAGTCGTAAAAAAATAACCCTTCAAAGTCACAAGACTAGTTAAAAAATAACCTTTCACCAAAGTCGCAAGACTCTATTTAAAGAAAAAAAAAACACCTACTTTCAGAATTTTAAACTGATTTCGGCATTAAATGACCCCATCAAGGGTTGATATGCTGCTAAACAAATCAATCAATCAATCGATCTTGATATGTGTGGTTAATAAATCCTCGATGTACACTGCATATATCAACATTGCATTATTCAAGGTTAAGATTCAATGGAAATAATTATGATTCCTGAAAAAAAAAACAATTTAGTCTAATTACTTCATTACATTACTCAATTGCCTCCCTTAGTTGATCTCTAATGTAATAAGTTATACAAATAATCCAAAAATGTGTCTGAGGTTTCCTAACTTTCCAAATGTAATAATTTTTGAAACTATTGCATATATACCATTAATTTGTTTTTGTTATGTAGCTAAAAGCATCTACTTTAAGATATGAACATCAGAAAAATTTGCATTTTGAAGCAAAAAACTATACTTTAACCTTTAAACAAAGAACAAATATTACTTAGCATTACATATCTAGGCCTCAATTCACACATTACCATATAATGCTATAATCAGAGGAAAAACAAAATTACTCTGCTTCTATAATATATAGATATATACTATAACCCCACAAATGGGAATTTCGACCACTTTGCAAACACCACACAATCCATCTAACTTGCACCCCAGATAGAGCAGGCTTTGAAGATTATAATGGTATACTTAACTCGATTTTGCCATTCATGGCAGATTGTACTTTGTGGTTCTTAGCACCTCCTATGTATATATTGGTATTTTGCTTCCTATTACAGGTTGACATTTCGTCACTGACTGGTGTTCCTGAAGAGCATGTGAAGTTCAGATTAGCTCGCATCTATGTGCCTGCTCGCAATGCCATGCAGAGTGGAAGTTATGGTACCAGGAGGTGGATGATAGAATTTGATACCAAAGAGAGATGGGAAAACCCACTCATGGGATGGTCCTCTACGTAAGTTAGAAATCACTCATCTCACACTTATTTGTATTTGTTTTCAAAATAAAAATTCCTCTCAGTTCCAGAGAATCTATGCTAAGTTAAAGGAATTTGCTTCAAATTTCCTCAGTAGAGAAACTTTTGGGTTGCTTGTAGATATAACTCTGTCAGATTTTCTTAATGCCGGACTATAAAACGAATGGTTTACAAGGGTATTTGGAGGACCACCGCTCACTGCAACTCATCACAGCTCCATAACTGTCTCTATTGAGCTTTGGTAGACGGCACCCTTGTCATAATACTAGCGCATTCGATGCAGTGTAATATTTGCATAATAAAACGTAAATGTCTGTTTTACAGTAATTTTCATGTTTTTTTGTTTGTTTTTATTAGTCTGTAATGTTTCTTGTGTGATTTAGTATCTATGTGGTAAATGTAAAGCAATTTATTAGTTTATGTCTTGTTTTAGAGTCTAAATCAGACATTTGATTCCATGGACAGATATATATATATTATAGAAGCAGAGTAATTTTGTTTTTCCTCTGATTATAGCATTATATGGTAATGTGTGAATTGAGACCTAGATATGTAATGCTAAGTAATATTTGTTCTTTGTTTAAAGGTTAAAGTAATTTACATTATTCACTAATTTAGATAGCTTGGTCTTGAACACTCATTTAGATAGCTTGGTCTTGAACACTCATTTAGATAGCTTGGTCTTAAAAAAAAATTGTTGACTTTTTGGCAAGTAAAAGTAATCATAAGGCAAATAGAGTATTCATTAGACATAATTAAAAAAAAAATGTTAATATATGCAAGACAGATGTTCTCTATTTGTTTGGGAATAGATATTCAATTCTTCATTGGAAACACTGAAACATTCCACTGAGCTTTTTTATTATTTTAAAAAAACAATGTTGATTTAATCTTAATATACAGTTTTATATTAGATTTGTAAAAAGAAAAAACAAAAAAAAACTGATTAATTTGAATCTTCGATAAATTATGCAGATTCAACATTATTGATTTTGTGATAATGTCATCTTTGGTCAGCTATAACTTTAGTGAATATGAAAAACTAAGTTCATAATTGTATTAATTGAGTGGCGTGCTGGAAAATGACAATGTTTCTCTTGAGTTTGAATTTGAAAACTAAATTTTGCTGTTAATATATGGCTATTTTGAAGTTAACTATTTACAGTCTGCAAATGCCAAGATCGAAAAGAACCAAAAAAGAAATCTGTTTTTATAATATGGCATCATCTAGAATAGTGGTTCCCAACCAGGGGGGGAATTCCCCCCAGGGAGAGAATTTAGGTAGTCCAGGGGGGGGGATAAGGCTATTATGTAAAAATAAAAGACCAGTATAGAGATAGTGTTTTCTGCACTTCTATCTATCAAGTCGAAATACGCTACAAGTTGAGAATGATTTAAGTGCTCTCTCACTAATAGAACCACAAATCAAAGAACTAGTAGCAAAAAAAAAACAAGAACAGAGATCGCATTGATGTGTATATCAGTTACGATAGCAGAATTCTTATTTTTTTTGTACTAAATTGAGATTACAAATGACGTGTTCTAATAATTTTTGCTTGATTTCTTTGAGTAACAAATACACAGCAGCAGCTGTACAATTATAAAATTGAACTAATTCTTAGTATGAAGCTGTCTAATTATATGTAAAATAAAGTTATTATTCTTTGTTGCATCTTACTTAAATGGAATAGCTAGTAATCTTATTGACAAAAATGGGGAATAACTTGAAAAGGTTGGGAACCACTGAACTAGAAGGATCATAAAAATAATGTTGGTCTGGTGAAGGTCATTTGAAAATAAGGTACAATACTGGGGTCCAATGATTAACACAAAAAAGTTATTACCCTAAAATTATTTCTTTTCAAATTTTCAATGCCGGACACACACGGAAAAAATCCCATAAGAAATTTTTATTTATTAATCTTTAATTTGATTTCTTTTTTATTTTGAGTTTTATTCAAAAAATCTTTTCAATTTGCAAAAACAAAAGTTGGTGTGGTTTTTATTCATTGCTGTCACATGACAATGTTTTAAATTAAAAACTTTAATCCACTCAATGTTTTAAATTTCTCCACGCAAACAAATCACAAGTTCTTTGACTTATCTGTTCATTATTATTGATTTTTTTTTTTTTTTTTTTTTTTTTTTTTTTACCTATTTACCTTCATCTTAATAGTTTAATTGCAATTTATCGCATTTAAAATTTTTTGTTTTTACTTGCGCAATCAAACATCACTGTATTTGGGCAAAAAGTTGCGATAAAAAGTTACTAATAAAATTAAGATGAAGGTAAAAAGTGGTCGTAACAATTAAAAAAAGTATTGTTATTTAATTGTTTTGTATTAAAATAATTTACCTTGTTTTGTCTTCAAAATAATCTTAAATAAAAGGAAATTTATTTGTGATGAGCTATATGAAGTTTGTTTTTACTTGAGTGATCGAACACCGCTGTTTTGGGTCAGGTCTCTTTTTCCCAAGAAATTAATTTTGTGTATGGCTGGTCTCGAAAAAAAATATTTTTAGATTCAAGGAGAATAACTTTTTTGTCTTAATCGTTGGACTCCAGTATTGTATCAGTACCGAAAATAATTATTAATCCCCACCAGAAGCATTTGGGTTAATTTCTATTGCAAATCAAATAAATGCTTTTGATTATGTCTTTTGTATTTCAGAGCTGATCCATTATCCAACATGAAGGTGGATTTCGCTTCATCTGAAGATGCAGCTGACTTTTGCCATAAAAATGGTTTGTTCATGTTAAATTTTTTTTCTACTTTTTAAAAACCTTATTTTCTAATATTCTATACTTAAGAATAAATGTGTTTGTGTCTTTGAATCTTAAAAACTAGACTCTCATTTATTAGTTAACCCGTTCACTGCTACCTTGGATAGCACAACGTACAACGCAACAAAATAAGCTCAATGCTGCAAAGCAGAAACTGAGTCAGGAGCATTGGCATAGCTAGTTATATTGCCTTAAATAAAACTGTATAATTGACGCACATGTGCCTCGGGCAATACACAATGTCACTAGTTGCATTGTGTGGCAATGAATGTGTTAAGACATTGTCTCAAAAGATTTGCGCCATAAAACAAACAAAAATTTAATCTTTATAGTTAGTGCATAGAATGGGCCAAAGCTGCAGCCACATGAAAGAAAGAAAGAAAAGAAAAACCTCTCTGCAATGCAGGGAGAGATAATTGTATTAAAATCCATTCAATAATAAAACCTCCAATAGGAAATATACTGATAACTGTTGTCTTGCTAAGAAAATGAGAATTAAAAATGAAATCATTAATATATTTTTTACTGAGTTAGGATGTTGAAAATGGCCTAAACAGCCATAACATGTACATTGGAAGACATAAACCAATACACAAGATGGAACTACATTCCTAAAAATGTTAATTTAAAAATTTTAAGGTTTTTTTAATTTTTTAATTTTAGAATTTTAATATTTATAACATCTAGAACACTGAAATTGAAGATATTTTTTAATATTTTTCACTTTCATAGTTTTTTTGGTTTTTTTTACATGATTTTATTTCTTTGTTTTATTTAAAAAAAAATGTTACATGAAAAACATTCATGCTTATTTGTAGTGAAAATTAGCCTCATATTAATAGAAAATTTGAACAGTTGCTGAATTACTGATTTGATGGCTTATATAATATATATACATGAGAAAGAAATGAGCTCCATGTGGGGATCAAATCCACATCCACCTTGGAAACAACCGTATACGCAGGTTCTGCTCTACCGATTGATTTAACGAAACACTCATGGTAGGCAGGGGTCTTTTACTCCTACACTTTGTTGGCTTCTCCATTCTCACGTCCGTAGTTTAGGCACTAATATAATGTGGCTGTCTATGTCGACAGTATGAAATTAAATGATGGATAATTTTATATCCGACAGCATATGATAATTATAAAGACATTTGTTAGTTGAAAACCTATATTTGCCTGGCGCTGGTGTTAGCGACTGCTAAATGAGCGGCCTAAATTGTAAATGTGAATAAAGAAACAAGCTCTGCATATAAGGTTGCTTTCAAGGTGGATGTGGGTTATATGTCATCAAATACGGTATATATAATCTGTTACTCTGAAGACTTAACCTAAAAATGAATAATTAATTTTCCGTTTCTATTCTGCCTGGTAAATGATTTCTGTTTCTTAATTTTCAGGATGGGATTACTACATTGAGGCCAAACAGTCACGTACGTTCAAGAAAAAGTCTTATGGATCCAATTTTTCATGGGACAAGAAAACTAGAACATCAACCAAGTAATGTTAGACCTTCTGCTTAAGCAAGTATTTTTCAGCAACCATATTTCCTGTGGCTGTGTATATAAAAAGAATTACATAGATGAAAGCTAAGTTCTGTATGATACCTAATAAAATAATGTAATCCGAATCCTATTTTTATGTTTGGCCTTTTTTTTTCCTCATTTTTCTGGATCTTCCACATCAATGGATCTTATGATAAAAATGTTGTTTTATTATGCATGGTTTACATTTCATACTTTATGTAATACTAGCAGGGATACCTGGCGGAAAATAACTTCAAATATGACAACACAGGAAAACATAAAATTAAATATTCGTTTTAGTCGATTATTTGTGCACACTTCCATGTCGAATTTAGCATTGTAGTTACATTGTAAATAGAAGCTCCCTCCTAAAAGCTTAAAACATAATTGTTCTCAAAAGTGACAAATAACCGGAGGAAACACTGGACATAAGGATTGAAAGCATAAAAAATTACTTGCAAAAATTAATTTATTTCTAATTTTTAAAAATATTTGATTAAAATGAATTTATGTATATGGGTCTGCCCAGGAGTGTGTGTGTGTGTGGTCCTGCCCAGGTTGTGTGACAAATATATGCAAAATTACCATGGCTCAATGATTTTGTGTTGTGTAAGAAGCAATATATTAAAGAATATTTTTTACTGTGTTGTCAAATTTGGAGTTATTTTTCCCCACCGGCAATGAGAGGAATAAACAAAAAAGAAATTATGAAAATAAATAAAAAAAACGCTGCTTCTAAAAAAATACTGAATATTTACTTTTTGTTAAATCTTTTGGTTGAAAATCATTTACAATATTTTTTTTCGATTAAAACGTTCTGAAACTTTATGAAAAATATTAATTATTAACTTACTTTAGGGAATAGAAATCTTGGGCGTCTGTTTGGTGACTCTACAATCTTAGCCGAAAGTGAATCGATTGAAGTGAAGACTTCTGGAAGGGTAAGTCAGGGTTCAGTTTAAATTTATAGTTTCATTTTAAATCGAATCGCCATGTAAAACCTTTAAAAAAGACTGCCATGAAAAGATGTACTGCTATGCAAAATTTCAGCTTCCTCGTGCAAGATTGTGGCCTACAAAGTGGAACCGACAAACAGACTGATTTTGAGTTTTAGATATGTATAGATGAGCCAAATTGTCTTTAATATACCTTTATATGCCGGAATATAAGATGAATGGTTTACAAGGGTATTTGGAGGACTTGCTCACTGCAACTCATCCAAGCCCTATTGTTACATTATAGGTGTTGAAAGGAATACTCGCAGACTCCTCAAGAGAAGAAGAAGCGAAGCCAGCTTTATCAAAAATAATATCTCCTTTTTATTTTCTGACTTATACAGCACTGTCGGGTAATTCCGTATTCAAGCCAAGAGAGAGGGTTGAGCAGCCTCTAAAACGTGAGACTAATTATGAGATTGGCTAGTTACAGTGGCAATCAGCTTTTTCCTGTGTCCGGATCAGAACCTTGTCTCAAATCTTAGGTGTTCTGACCTTGATACTAGAGTCCAGAACCCTTTTATAATGAATATCTCTTTGTTCTTCTTTTTGGGCTCCAAAATTCCTATCTATGTAAATTATTCAATCATAAATTAATTCTTTGTTTTGTTTAACCGTTATTACCCATTGTGAAACGTTTGATTAATTTTACCAATTCAACATAAACATTTTGATTATCTCTTTTCATGTCCGACAATCCATATCGCAAATTGAAACAAAAGTTTCATTATGACGTCGAACATTTTATTAGCCTTTCATAAAAGAATATGTGCACACCTACAATTTTAATCGTAAGTTATTTTTTAAAAAGTATCGCTAACGTCATTTCTCTGTATATTTGACCTTTGTCAAAATACCTTTTTGTTATGACAAACATTTTCGTCTGTGGACGAAAATATTGCAGTGCAAGGGAAACAATTGATGTACGCTTCCCCTGCCCTGTCCCTTTCTAGATCCAATTTAGGCACTCGGAGAGCGCCTCTCATTTTTATTACATTATTTTAACTAAATTATATATCTATCTATCTTTCTAGGGAAAGTTTAAAAACAAATATGATTCCTAGAGAGATTGGGGAAGATTAGAATGTAGGGTTAAAGGTTAGATTTGATCTTCTACCAAGGTTAGACTTATTGTAGCTCAGTCGGTAAGAGCAGCTGATACGGTTAACCAGGCTTCCCTGAAGCAAAACGGATGTCAGTTTGAGTCACGTAGAAAGCTTTTTCTGATCTGCTGTGTTTACACACTGCTGTAGATTGACGGCCTGAGCAAAATTATGATAAAAAGCAACTAAAAAATTAAGATGAATGAAAATATACTAGCCAATGATTAATGACGCATAACGATAGGTTGGAAAGTATTTGGCATGAATAGAGACATTCTGAGGAGCTCCTTGCCAATATGCCTAAAACGAAAAGTATATAACGGCTGCGTAATACCAGCCATGACTTATGGATGCGAAACCTGGAAATTAACCAAACGAGCTGAAAACCAACTTAGAATAGCACAGAGAGCCATGGAAAGAGCAATGATAGAGATAGAAAAAGGTCAACATGGATCGGAGAAAAGACTAGAGTAAAGGATATTATACAACTAATTAAACAACAAAAGTGGAGATGGGCCTGTCACCTAGCGAGAAGAGAAGACAATAGATGGGGGAAAAGACTAACAGACTGGTGCCCATGGGATAGTAAAAGAAGTAGGAAACGGCCAGACACAAGATGGAGGGACGAGATAGAAAGGTTTGCCGGCAGCACAAGATAGGCAGTCATGGAAGGAGATGGGAAAGGCCTTCGTCCAGCAGTGGACTTATAACGGCTGATGATAATGATGGTTAATAAGGTACTCAATATTTTTATAGCACGTGTGTGTGTGTGTGTGTGTGTGTGTGTGTATGTGTGTTCATGGTTATACAACCTTGTTTTGCAAGTCACTTTCAAAATAATGATTTTGTTTCTTTTAGTATGCTCTTTGTTCATGGTCTTGATCCAGACTATGCTGAGTAAATGTGTATATAATCTAGTTGCAACAAAATTGGTCTAACTTGCATTACTTTTATAGCTCTAAAGTGTATGTGCAGTAGATTCTTGAATTTCAAATGAAGTACCCTTTGTCATTTTGAGCTGTCATTATTCATTCCAATACATATCAACAGAAAGGAGGCCTAGGTATGGGGGTCACTACTTTCCCTCAGTGATTTTTAACGTCTACAAAGAGTTTTTTTAAGAACTGGCCTTAAAAACAACATTGAAACCTTAGATAAATGGATGATAATTATATACTCTAGCCCCACCAAGAAGATCTACAAGTTCTGTTGGATCATGTGAACTCGATTAGTCCATCTCTACAGTTCACAATGGAAAAGGAGCATAATAACTAACTTGCTTTTTTAAAAATGTCCTTATAATCCACACAGAGGGTGGTTTTAGCACTTGTGTTTATGGTAAACCAACACACACAGGATTATACCTGAACTTTAGTTCAAATCATATCTTCTGTGTTGAGGATAGTTCACTGCATTCAGCATCAGTCAAAGATCATTAGCTGTGATCCTTGGAATCTAAAGAAAGAGTTAAAGCATAGCAGCAGAACCATCTAAAGAAGCAACTATCCGTCCCATATAAGATCTGGAACGAGTTATAGGAAGACAAACCTCAGAAACATCATGTTGCCAAAGAATTTGTAGATTTTACAACACTAGGGTAGTTTTCAGTAGTACAACCACTCCTCACAACATCCATAAAGTTTCTCCCTCATGAGAGAAATGGAATGTGAATGTAGAAACAATATAAGGAAGAAGCCAGTCAATCCCTGAAAGTCAAACTCTAGGAACATTGGAAAGTCATATCCAAAGGTGAAGTAGAAAGATCTGGTTGGCAGACTATATCTGGAGGGAGAAGGGATCACACTACCCAATTTGGGATAAGTTTCAAGTAATAGGTAGGAAGCATTGTTGGAGGGTGAGAAAATTGAAAGAAGCTGCATACATTAACCTTGGAGATACATATGCAAGTCTGGTAGATTTCTTTGCTTAGCAAGAAAGGGATCAGACAGTAACTCTGTCTATACAATATGGTATTACTTGTGTTGCTACGTGATTGGTCTACTAATCAGTATATTTATTAGCATTTTTTTCTGTTAGCTACCACTATCTGGTTTTGTACCACTGAAAGAAAAGAACCCCCTTTTCCCATAGGGATTGCACATGTGGAGAAAGTCATAGGATGGATTGATTGAAGTGTTGTAGCAACAAAAATAAAGATCAATAGTTTAAAATATTCTCAGCTCAGATGCTCCTGTGTCACGCAACATAGGTAATGATTTTGTCTGAATTTCTTGAACAATTCATTGAAACCCAAACATACAGGGCTCGAAATTAATGGTGTCCTGCCTTACTGGGAATGGTAGAAAATGTGTTTGGGGCGAACAGATGTACCATAGTAAAGAGGTTCATAAATTAAAATAGATAGAATGATAGATAAACGAAAAGAAAAAAATCGGAAGTTCAAAATATACAGATTGACACTAATTAAAACAATCAACTTAACCCTTGATAAACAAAAGTGGCACTTTTGATAACATCAAAAGGTGACTCTGGAGAAACAGAAGTATGAGTCAAAACTGATTAATAAACGAACAAGGATGAATTAAAAATTAAAAATATATAGATGAAGGAATTTAAATTTTAGAAACTATAAACAACCACAGTATAAATGAGACTGACAGAGCGAAGAAAAAAGAGAGAGTATCCCCCAGATACGGACAAAGTTGCATCGATAGTCAGTCTCACTCACTTTCTCTCCCTCTCGGTTTTATGGGAATATCTGTGTGTGACAAGAACCTCTGTAGAATTACGACTAAACAGTATATTCTTTAACCAGAGAAATTGTCTCCATCTCGATCCTTCGTTACGTTTCAGGCCAATTCTTTCCAGAGACCAGCCTCTGTCTACCCAAACTCCAGACACAACCAGGAGGGACGAATCGAATCAATGGTCGTTGAACATTTGTCCCCAACATACAAGAAGGTGATTTTAAAAAAAAATCCCTTTCATTCCTGGAGAAGTCCCGGGGAAATTATCACCTTCTTGGATGTTGGGGACAAACGTTCAATGACCGTTGGTTGGATTCGTCCCTCCTGATTGGGGACCCTTGCTTTAGGACTTTGAAACATAGGTTTGATTGAGGTAAGCTAACTTTGTTGTAGAAGTATTTTTAATAAATTCTTATTTGTGGAATGTATTGCAATGTTTTATAAACAATTTTGGCATTTGGCCATTTTTCTGGCGTGTTTTTGGCTAGAAACATCTCCAACTATCTGGCAATCTTGGTTTAAAGACCAAGAACTGCGAATGAGACACAGAATTTGGGCTCTCCAATTTATTTGTTCTTAATTCTGTGTTTTTTACAGTTTACTAGGGCTGCAACTAACGATTCTCTTCATTATCAATTAATCTGTTGATTATTTTCTCGATTAATCAACTAGTTGTTTATAAAATGTGTTCTACATGTTCTATAAAATGCAAGAAAATGGTGAAAATTGTCTATCCCTATTTTCCAAAGCCCCAGATGACATCTTCAAATGTCCTTTTTTTGTCCACAAACCAAAGATATTCAGTTTACTGACATAGAGGCGATTAATTTAATGCTTAATTAAACAATTAATTGTTGCAGCTCTACAATTGGCAGATAACTTTTCAATTTTGTTTAAAAACAATTTATTTGAATGGAGCAAAATAAATATAACAAGCCTGGGTGCTGCAGGATCAAACTCTACTCTTACTTCTATTCCGACTGAAGAGGATTACCGCATTTTTGTATTGTATATATAATAAATAAAAAATTATAAACATTTAAAAAACATTTTTTTTAGTATAAATGTATTTATTTATTAGAATGAAATAATACATTTTGGTACATATGTAAGACATGTCAATTTAGCTCAGACTGTAAGAGACACGACTACCAATCAGTTGCTCATGATTTCAAATCATAGTAGGGGAATGTTAATTTTACTCCCAAAAATTTGGTGAGGATTGTTCTTGTCATTCTTGTTTTTTTGTTGTTCTTGTTACGGTAGAAAATCAAAGTCAACTCCAGGTTTGGACTGGTGTTTGACAATTATTTATTTCCCCAATATTTTAATGGTGTTTTTATTATGCTACTAACAACTATAGATGATAATAACAGAGTAAAGAAACAAGATTTTGGGATGGACCAATTTTGGGAAAGTGCCCCACTTGACCATCTCAGATGTTGCTCTAACTTTACTCACATGTTCATTTGGGTTTGAAGTGATGTCCTGTAAAATATTAGCTCAATATCTCTACTCGTTTAGTCACTATGGATCTAAGAACAAGGATTATTTTGTTCAAAGCGACGACAACCAAATATGTTTTCCATTTTCAACTAACAACCATTCCACAACAGGAACTGCTAATCTGAGATGATCGTGTGGGGACCTCTGTTCCACTTGACATGGAATGACCCATTTTCTTCGGGATGGTTAAAATTGCAGCAATTGTGAGTTTTTATAGGCCCTAGGTGCTAGCCCTATGACCAAGATGGACTGCCTAACAGGGTTAAAAACCTCCAACTGCCCTGCTATTTACTGGTAGCTGGGAGAGAAGTGGATTCATGTCTTTCCTATGGGCATTAGTGCAAAGTGAACATAAACTTTCCCAGCTGGTGTTTGAACTCAGTTCACCGCTTCCATTCTCTGTGCCATTAACTGTTAGGCCACCCTCACCTCCCTAATAAACTCTTGGAATCCAAATGAAATTGTATTGATTTTTTTTTCATAATCTTAAGTCAAATCCATGTTTTTGATTTATTTTTCTATTATATAGTTAAGCTTATCACTTGGGATTTGTTTATTTGGCCATCCTTCGAAACAAGAGAATGGAACATTTTCAGAGATTTCAACCATTGGCGTAAGAATCTCATGCTTTAGAAACTGGTTTCTGTGGAGAATTACATAATTATGTAGTTGTTGGTTTTTTTTGCGAAATAGGCGACTTTAATCATTTATCAAATT
>VCCN01001084.1:569848-572653 GCA_006491835.1 Architeuthis dux | reverse complement strand
AATTACACATCCACACTTCAAGATGTAAACAAAAAGGATATGTCTGGCAGCATAAAGTTCTTGTTTTTCTCATTTTTATAATTGACTATTTAATTTTGGGCTATTATTGTTTCGTATTTTTTCTCCATAGACGTCTATTAAATGGGCTATTTTGCGCTTTAAATTTACTTCTTGATGAATTTAGGGAAACTTTATTTAAAAATACATTTGGCACTTCTGCATCTGTTCTGCATTTATTGATATTTAAATCTATTTATTAATTAATATCATAATTTATAATCCTGATTACATCGGATAATAGTGTCTAATAAGTCAAATTCAGAAACAAAGTTTATCCAGAAAAGTTTTACGAAAAACAACGTGCAAGTACATGTCCCATAAATCTTTTGATTCAATTATTATTAATTCAAAGACAGAAAGATTGATGGCTAAAAATAGCTAATAGTGGCTAAAAGTAGCTATATTATTAACATAATAATGGAAATAAATAGCTAAAAGTCGCTAGAACTGATATCCGATATCTAAAAACAATTTCTCATATTTAAACGCAACATCTAAATTTAGATATAAAATATCAAAGTTAGCAACGCTGAGTGGGGCCTTAAATTGGACAATTTTTGATGTCCAATTTTAAAAATTTTAAATCGGACATACAGGGCGAAAGACGGACACGATGTCCGAAATCGACAAGCCAGCTATTGCGCCACAAAGTCAAAAGTTTGCGAACCACTGGTTTAGGTGATAGTTTTGGTTGACGGTTTCTAATATTTAAAAGGACATGTACGCATTAATATCTATCATGTTTGTAGTTTTTTAAACTTCTACATTCATCTGTAACTTGAAATTTCTTTAATCCCGCTGTCTACCACTATTTCTTCCCTTAGCACTGAAGAACAATGACTCACTCAAATCTAGTAAAAAGAATTAGGATTTAAATTCTTAAATATTTTTGCTAACCATAAACATTAATCTTACTTTTTAATCCAGTGGGTTCACAGTTCATACCCTGTAAATAATTATGAAGCTTGAAATTGTTCTTATATACCTTTTATATTCACTATAATGAGAAAAGGGGCTCAGCCAGTATATTTCCTCAAGCGGCATATTAAATGTCGGAGAGCCGGATGTGGCACGCGAGCCACGTGTGACCACACCTGCTACCAGTTGGAATTACCAGTCGCAGTAGAATTGTTGATTATTAATCGAAAAAGAGAACATTTTATTTTAGTGTGAAAGAAAAGTATACAATTTGTATATAGAAGCACACATCATAACAATCATATTTACACAATGTCTATGGAATTAAACCTTTGCGGTGCTGTAATAAACATCATAATTCTTCTTAAAATCATTTGCATCCGTTGATAGCACTACATATTCCGGTAATCTATTCCAAAGTCCTACTACTCTATTGCTAAAAAAGAATGTTCTGATATTCAGTCTACTTATATTTGCTTCTACCGTATATGTGTGGCCTCTCAGTCCCCCTTCTAGTAAAAATTACATCAGAAACGACAGGATCTTTTTGTTTGCCTTTCTTCAGTAATTAAACAGGTCTGGTTAGTCACTCAATAGAAACCGTGACGTGGCCTACGTCTTTTGGCAGCATGCCGTATTGGGGGATGATCAATTAATAAAATGGAAAAAGGGGTGATCAATGAATAAGTTACTTCTCTTGCCTTTTGTTGGATAACTAAAAAATCCAAATTTTCAAAACACCAAGCGGGCACAAACATGGACCAATCTAGCATAAACTTACATTGTAAATTAAACCCCACTAAAAACCTATTTAGGGAGGAATTTTCAAAAAACAATAAAAATTGTTTTTTCTAGACATAATAAAGCCTTCTAGCTCCATTGGTGCGGCCTGTACGCGCGATACATACATACATAGCCAGCCAGACCAACTTAAAAACTGAAGAAACCTATGTTGACAGTTTTGGTGACAGTTTTGGTTGACTGTTTCTAATTATTAATTACAGAGGAAGCCATTTATTATAATCACGGATAATGTTATCAAACGGTTATTGTTATCAAACACAGTCAGTACCGAACACTTTAATTGAAAATTTAAAAAACATGAAAAATGAATCACATATTAATTTTATAATGTGAAGTTGTTTATAACAATGAATGTAAATTCTTCCAAATTTTATATCCTTTTCTTAATGTTATCAACCGGTTATTGTTATCAAAAATACCCCAAAAGTGATCATAATAAGCGGCTTTCTCTGTATAGTATTACAATGAGATTGAAGGATGAACATTTCAGAGTGAACTTGTAAACTGACATGGAATTTGATTCTTTTCACACACACACACACACACACACACACACACACACACACACATTTCTAGTTTTTATTTAATTTTCTGTTGCTTTGAAAAAAAGTGTTTGTATTTCATTTATTAATTAAGTTTGATTATAGAGCCAAGCCATAGCAGTGGCTCTTTATAACTGAGGCTATATTTTCCTTACTGACTCAACCGTAGGGAAGAGTTGTCAAACTAGTAAGTTAATTTTGACCCCCTCCCCTGCTCAAAATCCATAATGGCCCCTTTGACAACTCTTTCATATAGCAATGTGAGTTAGCTTTTTTAATCTCCTTAAAAATTCTGAACAAGATTTTTAGAAGGATAGAAAAGGAAAACTTGCTTTCTTTTCATTTAACAATTTAATTATTTTTAAAAAAAGATGTTTTCGAGAAATTTGCATTCAGAACCACAAAACATGACTACGTGCATTCCTTGTTATGCTGATTGCAAAAGATTTGGTTCTTCTTGCGTAATGTTCCTGGTTTTTAT
>VCCN01001084.1:562348-564848 GCA_006491835.1 Architeuthis dux | reverse complement strand
AACTTTATAGAGATGGCATGTACCCATATTTCCATACCTAAACTTATTGAACTAACAATTAGAGGATCGTTGGTAAAGGGTTATTTCTCTAAATGGGTCACATTCTGAATAAATATTTATCTTTTTGTTTTTGATATCATTCTTCCTCTTACTATTCAAACACAATATTTCATATGTAACAACATATATGTGAGCGGATAATGTTTTATTGTGTTAGTGTAATGATCCCAGAAGAGATAAAGGTTCTAGAAAAGCTCAAATAGGACATATTTATTCCACTTTGACAGCTTCGTTTTTAGATGTTCAGTACAGAATATACGGTCAAATCGTGTTGGATACAATACAGCGGTTAAGCAACGTCGATCCTGGTCATATACCCTGATGGGTAGCCGTTTGGGAATATCAGGTGCCGTATTCAGCAGCAGGATTGTTCTGCGGCCCTTTCAGCCTATGCTCTGCCGCCGATCTTGCCAAGCTAGGACCGGACTCTCACACACACACGCTACTCCATGGAAGACATCATCATTACAGAAATATTACAGATTTGTTGTTGTAAGCCACTTGAGATTTGGTAGAACATTGACATGGACAGTTAAAGTATTATATTTCACTCAAACACTTATTGGCACATATATAATCAATCGGCAAATAGGCATCAGTCATAGTATTTATTTCAGTGCAAACCTCAACTTGATAATTTCCCAAAGAAGTGATACTTACATTGAAAAAATAGACTTTATTATTAAAATATCCTGTATGTTGATACTATTGTTCGGACTGAGATCCTCATCTTGGTTGTCATTTCCACAACGTTTCGGCCGATGTACCCTCCGGCCTTCTTCAGGTGTCATGTTTTTTGTCGGTAACTTACCGGAACTATTGAACTGAACCCTTTATTTGATCCACGGGGGTATACTGTCCTCATTCCACTATCCATGTCCTAGAAATTATTTCGTGGTTATTTTTCAGTTGTGGTGCTGACAAACAAGATGAGGATCTCAGTCCGAACAATAGTATCAGTAATACTAACACCTCATCTCAGAAATACCGAACTCAGTTATCCTGTATGTTATTCATACAAAATAGTTGTTTATATGAGTACAGTATTCATTCTTGAATACGTAAAGCGTAAGTACCTGTATTTTGACTTAACGTTACATAATGAAAGATTTTCAATGTCTTTTTCCGAAGGTTATTAATTTTTAATTTTTCAGTGCAAGGTAGCGTAACGGTTAGCACAAAAAATGGAATCGGCAAACAATTTCAAATTTTGGCTTAGACTATTTATGGTCACTTAGCACTAATGCTCTTGGGAAAGATATGAATACGCGTAACTACGCTCTTCCCCATAACTATATACATAAACAAAAAACGTCTCGGCACGGGTATGCCACGATGGATGAGGGAGAAGATAGTGGGTGAGTGAGCACAGGCCAACCACCTTCTCAGGCCGTAATATCAATATAAAGCTGTTATACCCATTGTCAACCTTGACAGGAACTAGCCAGTCATAATCATTGTTTTTTTTACTATGAGATTGATATTTTTATGGACTTCATAGAATTACTTTATGTTTGGGTGAATCCCTGCAGTTGAAAATATCAAAACGAAGACTTCCAAACTGCCTTTAATTAAAATGATACGAGGTTGGATCAATGTCCGTAGCCTGACACTTAGTTTTTAGCTGATTCTTTTTCGTGTTGTTTTACACAAAAATATTTATTTTTCAACATATTCTCCTTCCTTGTCATTGCACTTAATTCAGTGGTGAATATTAATCTATCATCCACATTAGAGCCATTTTCTTCACCCCCAAAAGCCCGGCTTCGTCGCAGTTGAATACTTACTGTAGAGATGGTATATTTTCTTATCAATCAACTTCTTCAAATCTGTCGGAAATGTGTCAGCAGCTTCTTCATCAACAGACGCAGCCTCTCCAGTAATGTTTATACTTTTCAGCCAAAACCTATTCCTAAATCTGAATAATAACCCCTTACTTGCATTAAATAGGTTGATGTCACTAGTAGCAGGATATTCCTTGCTGAAATCTTTCTGACGTAACACGTTGCCGTCAATTGGAACATGTTTTCTGTTCATGGCTTCCATCCACAAATTTAATTTTTCTTCCATTTTTACTATACACTTTTCACGCACGATGGCCGTAACTTTAGCTATTTGAGGCGAAACAGCTACACTGGCCCGTATTTTCCTTCCCCTCTTGATAATTACACGAATCAAAAATTCGTTTTTACCATAAATATTTGCAACTTTTGTATACGACTTTTTTTTCTCTCCTTATTAAGTCAAGACTATTGAATTTCACGCTTAAAGCAATCACTTTATGGCTTCTCTTTGGCAACTCAGAATTGTCCGCATCACTACTTTTGCCATTATTAATAAAATATCCCCTGCCATTGAAATTAAGGCGAACACTAGCACTGCGATACCACAACCGATATTTCGGGCTGAGCGCTATTTTACTATACACCGTAAGCCCATT
>VCCN01001084.1:471785-490391 GCA_006491835.1 Architeuthis dux | reverse complement strand
TATTGTATTCATCTTGGACACGCCCAAATAACGGGGATGTCACTTGAATGCAGGCGCGTACACCAGATACCACAGGTACACGTACGTATGCACGAGCCTGCTTTATACAAGTTTAGTATTTCGTTACACATGCCCAGCACAAATGCACACATACACATGCACCCACTTGTGCCGATTACATCACAATAAACTCGGAGGGATTAGCCATGTTAGTTTTGCCTACCGAGAGCAAATGTCATTGCCATGATTAAATTAAGTAATATTTCATGATACTCTGGTGGTTTCTTTTTTCTACTTAGCGATTCTTGTATTTTTTTTCCTTTTTTCTTATTGGGGAACAGGGAAAAAAAGATCATTCAAATGATTTTTAAATAAGAGTAAATCATTTGATAAAAAGAATGTAAACTGAAGAAATCCTCAGAGAAACCCCCAGAAAACTAAAACTAAAAAACAAAACACAAAAGATGTATCCACCCTCTAAAAGCTACCCAAACGTCGCCTTATAATGGCCACACTCCAGCCCACCTGTCCATTGGTGTACGCTTGCTTGCTTTACAACAATTCTGGGGTTTGTAATGACTCTATCTAAACTTAATTTCTTTTGTTTGTAATTTAAGTTATATTTTTAACCGATGCATTTTCAAGTAAAAACAAAATAAAGGAATAAAGCATGGCGACGGAAACAAAAGATGTCTGGGCGATGGTACCGCACTATTTTTCGTGGCGTAAGGGATACTATTAACTAGAACCGCAAGATGGTGAACAATGCCACGTAACAATTGCAATGCCCCACCTCACAGTGGCAGTCGTCAACATTAAGAGACAGGAGACAACAGTGTACCTTTTCTTTCTTTCATTCTTTCTTTCTTTCTTTGTCTTTGTCGTTAGGTGACCATTACTGTCAAAAAAAGGATACGCTTGGTGTGAGCAAATTTGAGGCTGGGTTTGGTACGGACGCATCATCAGAAAATGGTGGTATACGCTCGTTTGGGATCCGGCTCAATGGACGCTGCTCTCAGGCGATTTAGTAATGATTTTGTGGTCGACTTTTATTTGCTTGCTAATTTTAGTGGTGAGTAAGCAAGTAGAAGTGTTGAGGGCAGGTTGCTCAAGAGTATTGTTCTTTTTTTTTATTTAGATTTTTATGACCGTTTTTCTCTTCTTGAGGCACGTGGAACATTCGACATTAGTACAGAAAAAACAAAAAAATAAAACTGTTTCTATTGTCTTTCTAGTCAAGAAAAAGTATGTAGCCCCAGGAAAAGAACATAATGAAAAATACGTTTTTATGGATACGGGAGTGAAGTTGTGCAGAATTTGATGCATTTACTAAAATCCTCTTGGTTTATTCTCGCTAATATTTATGTTCCATTTATCAGGTTTGGGACATTTTCTCTAAATTCTTTTTTATTATTATGCTTTCTGTTTCTTTTAACTACATTTTCTTATATTTCTCGCTTATTCTTTCTCTCGTCATTTTCGATTCTTTACTCCTTATTCCTCACTAAGCTCGGTTTACCACAGTAAAAGGTCACACATGTGGGACACTGGGTGCGGATTGAACTTACTGCAGTTGTAAAGACCGTGAGACTAGCTTACTAACTATTGTTTGATGGCGTAGGGCCCATACCCTTTACTCTAATTTATCCTTTCAATCTCTCTATTATTTCATTTCGCTTTTCTTGGCTTTATTGTTCTTGTTTCAAATTATCTTTGTTTGCTGTTTGCTCCTCTTATCATACTTCTCTCTTCTTCGACTGTCTGTTCTATCCTCATTTCTTTCACGCCCCCAGTTGTATTCCTTCTGCATAAAATGGCTCTCTTTTTCATAAAGATGCACATCCCATCCTGTCAAAAATAAAACCGAGTTATAAAAACTCACATTAAAAAGCGGAAGTGTGACATGTTTTGGCCGCCGATTTTTCGTCGCCGCCAATTCAATGATCTCGGATGACATTTAAAAGCACTGTAAAACACATTTATTTTTCAGTTCTTTATCAGAATGTTTTAGCCTCTTATTTTCCTTGATTTCGAAACAGTGAATATCCATGTCAGAATAACAGCATAACAGAATAAGGAAGACTAAAACTGTTCATATAACAATTTTAAACTTTAAACTTATGACGATATAAACAGTTTTCAATATTTCGATTTCTCTCTTTTAAGAATAAAGAACCGAATTTTCTGGACGAGATTTCTGAAAACTCTTGAAGGCAACCGAAGGTTAAATTATCACTCGCTTCACATTCGATAGAATACTAATATAACTTCTCATTGTTAATGATGAACGTAAACAACATTTTTTTATACAAGGCATCAAAGCAAATAGGTTCCTTACTGCTTCTAACGGGATCTTTTCCCAACATTCTACCATATTATTCCAATGATCATTTGCATCTTTGGGGCTTATTGTGACGGGTGCTACTTTTAGCCCCTTGACATAGCTCTCGATGTGGTTGAGATCCGGTGATTAGGCCGGCCACTACCGCAATTCAATGTCTTCAATGACTTCAATATAGACTCAGACTAGTCTAGCGGTGTTTTTCTTTTTATAGTTTTGAGAAAGGTCATTAACATTCAAATGGTTCTTCAGGCGATTGAACTCCTTCTTGTTGTTTGTGTTATAAGCACGACGTTTCGGCCGATCCATTTTTCGGCCTTCTTCCGATTCCAAACTTGGCTCGAGCCCAGTTAAATGCCCAAGATAAAATGTGTCAAAGTTGGCTTAGTCCTATAATACAATTCACGAATATGAATTGTACATTTTGACATTATTTTGCAAATTCCGGTCACAAGAATAGGGAAATTCTTCAGGTTTTAAAAACGGATTTTTCATTCTTTCATATTCTTTCATATAACATTACTATTATTCGCATCCTTATCATTATCAAATGACGTATAGTGGGGCGCCTCGCTGGGGGGTAGTGCTTAACAAGTTAGTCTCGTAGACCTGTTACGGAAGTGAGTTCGTTCCTCACTGGTATACTCCACACCTGTAGCCTTGAGTCGTACTAAGCTAAGCTTATTAAACATCGAATTAAATGTGTGTGTATACGAGATGCGATTGATAAATGAGGTCTCCAATCCTATAAAACAAGTTTTAGACCAGATCAAAATTGTTGTATAGCCATCTTGGACTTCGAGAAAAAGACTTGGTTTATAAAAGTATGATGATATATTTTTATTGCATTAGATACATCATACCATGGCGGAGAATGAACAATGGGAGAGAGATAATGAGAGCCGGCAGACATTTCCTAACCGGGAAATTGGTGTTGTGTTTTCCCGGGCTAGGTGCTCTGTCTCTCTGCTTTCTGCGGTAGCCTGTGTGGCTTTTATGGGGTTCGAACGCCCACGCTGGTTTTCCAGCCCCAACCTGCAGCTCGGGGTTCAGTCAATATCCTGTTTATGACTTTTGAACACCTGGTGTGTCTGTTTCCGGTCCTCGACACGTTGCAGTTTGGGGTTTTGGTCGATATCCTGTTTATGACTTTCAACACATGTGGCAGTCAAATCTGTGACCCCCGCCCACGGCTGCCTAAATATCTAACAAAATGAAGTAAATTGTAAATTCATCTCTCTTCAAAATTACAAGTTTTTTTCCAACATAGTTACCATTTAGTGCTACAAATCTTTACATACGTTCTATCCACTTTTTCATTCCGTCCTGGTTTCCTTTTGATCCAGTTGTGCACAGCAACTTCAACCTCGGCATCGGATGAAAAATGTTGCCCTTCCAACGCCTCAATTTCGGGAACAACCAGAAATCCGCTGGTGTCAAATCAGGGCGGTACAGAGGGTGTGAAACAATTGTGGCTTTATAGTGCACCATAAATTGCTTCCACATGTCTGTGAATTTCGAGTGGCGCGCAACCTTCTGGTGCCAAATATTTCTATCACTGATCGCTGCTTTATAAGTAACTCGGACGTAGTACCCATGCCTAACTAACGAACGCTATCCTTTCCTTGTTATGCCTGAAGTTCAATCGTCCTAAAAACTCTCCGAACACCAACGACACCTCTCAACACCTTTAGACAATGCTATAAGGGGTCATTATAACATAGCATAAATAGCATGTCTAGAACACCTCTCTTTGCTTTTCTGCTGCGCTCCCAATCAGAGTCATTCGCATTATTTTAAAATATATGTTATCGTTGTTGAGCCTCAACAAGATGGAATGGATTAGTGTGTATTTCATCTGGTAGCTATTTCCGGAGCTGGTGAAATATCTCTAGGTTTCGGTGTATATTGTTATATGATAAATTATTGTGTATGTCTTTATCTTCATACACATGGCACATTAACCAAAATGTACAGTATACAGTTATTTTGGAGTCTGTCCATTATGCTGTCTTTTATCATTCATTATTTATTTCGGAAATGTAACATTACTAAATGTATTATGAAAATATCTGAAAAAGAACACTATAGCAAATCAGCACTAAGGTACCTAAGCGATGTATTACTGTAAATACACAAAATTGGTCTTTTGATTAGGATCTGTTAGATACACAGTGATAAGATATGTATAGATATTGTCAATAGTTTTGAGAAGGTTCACTAACACCCAAAGAGCCCCTCAGACAATTGAACTCCTTCTCTCTCTCTCTCTCTCTCTCTCTCTCTCTCTCTCACACACACACACACACACACACACACTCTCTCTCATATATATATTTTTTTTGGGGGGGGGGGCTATTTATAATGTAACTATAATTCTAAATTTGTCAGTTTTGAGAAGAAAATACATTTTCGAAGGTTTTAGAGGTGGTTATATATACAATATTAGCATAAAGCCAGCGAATGTTTGTACGTTTGTTTGATTGATATCATGTATAAGTCTTGTAGCTGCACGCTGGGGATAAAAGATTGTCTATAAGGGTAACTTGACCCCAGTAATTAATATAGAATAGGTGACGCTGACCTCCAAGGTACCTTCATTTTTCCAACCTAATTACTCTGTGAGATATTTCCTTTGCTTTTAACCAGCTACGGCCTACCTGATACGTTTCAATGATTGTTCGAATAGAAGCGTCCTCCTATATCGCAACACTGAATTGAGATGATTGTGTGGCGTAAAATTGAATTGCCAGGTAATTTACACAAATCCTGAGCATTGAATGCGCTTGGTTGTTGGTGAATCGCTTATGTCCAGCCAGACGTCACGGCGATTGGATGACATCGGGAGCCGCCGAACAAGGTTAGAAAATAACCGCCAGAGACACGCGTGTCTATGGTAACCGATCTATTCTCACCCGCTTCTGTGCACAGTGTTACTCAAAAGGTCTATTCAATTGTCGGTACAGGTGCATGACATTTGATATATGTACAGTAGCGACAAATACAAATCTCAGACAAAAACCACAAGAAGGCAATTGCCAATTCAAGTTACGCTCAGGATATACAAAGCATTTCAGAAGGAAGATGCACTTGACCTCGCCCAATTCAAGAGAGACAGAGACAGACAGACAGATATACAGACAAATAACCTCATTGTATCTTTTCAGTTATCAATATTACTGGGACCAAATTACTGAGTAAAATATACAGTTATCCATCGTTTTTCGAAAGTTCGTTTTACGACACTTTTTGCTTTATTAAGAAAAAACGGCGAACAGCAAAAATATCGATCCACGTTTGTTTTGCAACAAGCCGTTATAGAGGCAGTGCGCACCCTCTTCCTCTCTTACCTGCACCCCAGTCTCCTATACACACCATCACCGAAACCTCCAATGATTAGGCCTATTATCTTCATCATCACCATTTTGGGGTCTGTGAACGCTAAAATAGTTTCCACATATAAATTAATGGTAATTGCATCTTCGGTTATTTGGGCTCTAGGTTTTTATAGGAACTCTCTACTTTTGGATAGCCGGAGAAACCTATAGTCCAAGAGTAGGGTGTATGTAACACAATATCAACGTCGATATTAAACTGTTCTGAAATTAATACACATTCACCCATACATACATATATACAATGATGAGCCAAAACATTATGACCAGCGACATGTGGCAAGAATGACAGCTACTGTCTCATAACAACTGCGCATGTCAGAGTCAGAGATATATAAGCAGATAAGCCATCCTGGACTACTCCATTTTGCTGTGATGAATGTCCCAGTTATGGACAAGAAAGATTTTAGTGATTTCCATGATGATAGGAATTTATATAAATAAAGGATTTTGTGAAATAAAGGCTGGACAACCTCATAAAGCTATCAGATTTTAAATTTCGTTTTCTGGACACTAATACTTTTCCCAGAGCTATAATTCACAAAATATCCGGGCAAAAGCGTTGAAATTTAACATAAATATTCTACTCAACGTGGAGAAACGATCTATGATACTTTTGGAATTTTAAAAACATTTTTCAGGCTACTTTTGGACTGTTTTCTTCTTTTTAAAGCGCTAGATTTCTGACAGCTCTAGCGCTATTTGACGCATCATTTTTCTAGATTTCTGACAGCTCTAATTCACAATCTATTTGACCTAGAGTCTTAAAATTCTGCATGGACCTTCCGCTCAGTGTTATTAGAACTTTGTTTTGCAAATCTAAATTTCGTTTTCTGGACACTAATACTTTTCCCAGAGCTATAATTCATATTTACTAAGCGGCACAAGGTCATATGGAAGGGGAGAATTGGGTAGAGAGATTGTGTTGCACAAATCTTCCAAGCGAGGAAGGCCTGCCAGCCTTGAAAATCAACATTCGAAATCCTGGCGTTTACTCAGGGGGATTGACAAACGACCTCTGGCATCAATGGGAACTTTTCAACTATCTCAACCACGAATCACACCATTGTTTATTATTTATTTTTTAAGTTGTTGTTTTTGTTTAACGCAATGAGGTTGGTGAACCCCCGTAAACCTTTTTTTCTCTAAAAGAAATTGTTTTAACGCTGGTTATCTGTCTCCGGGTGCATTTATAAAACTAGAAAGCACTCAGAGAGCGCATACTTCTGTCAACACTTTAAACATCATTGAAATCACCTAGTGGATAGATCAGAGACGAGGTAGTTAACTGTTTAGATTTCGACTGTTGAATATATTCTTTGATTCATATATGAAGAAGCTGAAAAGGAAATCAATGTAACGAAAAGCCCTGGACATATAACTACGACGTAGGAGAGGTAATTGTGCATCCGTTCCAAAACTTAATCACTTTTCCCTTTGCTTATTCTCCACCTTTCCAGAAAATCTAAATGGAATTCATTGAGAACTTTTGGAGATATCTTGCGGAAAAATACGAACCAACCAACCAACAAACAAACAAACAAACAAACAAACAAACAAACAAACAAACACGCCACCAAAAATATATACCTCTTTTAAACTTCGTTGACAGAGTTGAAAAAGTCCAATCAGCATTCCAATTAAATTTGCCCACGTTGTTTCTTTTCTTTCTTTCACGTGGACTCATGAATTTCTCACTGAGCGCCTCACTACTGTGACTTTGTGACACACTAATCTAAGCTTAGTAAATACCTATTTCCTTTTTTACTTTTCTTCTCCTTCCTTCCAGGCTTTTTTATTACTTCTTTTTTCTTCTCTTTCACCTTTCTTTCCTATATTTATCTTCCTTCTTTCCTTCTCTTCATTCCTTCTCGTCTTTCCCGCTTCCATCCTTATTTGGTTGGCTGCGTTTTTGCTTTCTATTAACCTTTACTTCTTTTTGTATTTGTTCTTTCTGCTTACCCCCTTCCCCTCTTTCTTGTTTCAGTAACATTTCCTTTTGTCAAACTCCAGTCCAAGTCTGGAATTGACTTTGTTTTTTCTACCGTAACGAGAACAACAAGAACAACAATCCTCACCAAATTTAGGGGAGTAAACTCTTCATTGTTTGTCTGTCCCGTCACGTTAAACCAAACGGATACATACAATTAACATTCCCCTAACGTAATTCGAAATCACGATCAACTGATTGGTAAGCGGCCCTCTTACCGACTGTGCTAAATTGGTAAGTCATACATATCTACGAAAATATATCTTACAGATACGCAAATGCTTATTTCATTCTAATAAATAATGTATACTAATTTATACTAAAAATATACATTTTTATAATTTGTTAATTTATTATATATACAATATAAAAGTTGCAGTAATCATCTTCAGTCGGAATAGAAGTAAGAGTAGAGTTTTAACCAGCAGCAGACAGGATTCTCCTTCTTTCTTTTTCTCTTTCTCTACAGTGTTCTTTTTCCGTTTTTCTTCATTTTCTCCATTTTCATTCTTTTTGTCACTTTTCAACTTTCAAGAATTTCTTCTTTTTTTATGTTTTTCTATCTTTCTCTTTCCTTCGTTTTTCTTTCTCCCTTTGTAGTTTCTAATTTCCAGCCCACCACTATTTCTTTCTTTCTTTCTTTCTTTTTTCTTCTGTCCTATTCTCATTCTTTTTATTTTCCCCTACATGTTCCTCTCTTTCTTTCTAATCTTTATCTTTCATCTTTACACCATTCCTTCTTTCCTTCCCTTCCTTCCTTCCTTTCTCCCTTTCTTTCTTCTTTTCTTCCTTCCTTTCCTTCCTTCCTTTCCTTCTTTCTTTCCTTCCTTCCTTCCTTTCCTCGTTCCTTCCTTTCCTTCCTTCCTTTCTTCCTTTCTTTCCTTCCCCCTTCCTTCCTTTCCTTCCCTTCCTCTCTTCCTCTCTTCCTTCCTTCCTTCCTTCCTTCCTTCCTATATTCCATTCTGTCCTTCCTTCCTTCCTTCCTTCCTTTCTTTCTTTCTTTCTTTCTTTTCTTCCTTCCTTCCTTCCTTCCTTTCATTCTTTCCTTCCTTTCTTTTATTCTTTCTTTCTATCCCCAATTATCGCATTCAATTTTAAGTTCGCTCACCTAGTCAGACCCAATTGTGTTTATGTTCTCGTCTGCATAGAAGTGTTTACAAGTTCAATGAACTTATATACCCGAAGTGCTTGGTGATGACCGCGCACGTGCGTTTATCTTGAGCAATCGGGTATGTTTTAGGTGTGTGTCCATGTATGTGTGTGTGCGTGTGTGTGTGTGTATGTTTGTATTTGTGCGTGTATTTGTATGCGCGTGTACGAAAGATGTTATCTATCCGTGAGTGTCTTTGTGCACGAGAGACGAGTGCTGCGTAAGAGAGTGTAGTTGATATGTTCCTGTATTTTACTCAGTACTTTTAAAAGGAGCCTCCCCCCTTTAAAAAGAAAGAAAAAAAATCATTTATCACACTTTTCCGTACCTCCCATACAAGAAATGAAGATGCATTCTATTTTTTAAGAAAAAAGAAAAATTGTATAAAGCATAATAAAATAAGATAAATTAAAGATGTTGTCCTCTCCCCATGTCTCCTTGTTGACAGCCTCCACTTAAAAGTAACCGTAATAACAGGTGCTCCCGATACCACTCACCACCAAACGCCACCTGCAGACGGCTCAGTGATATCATTGTTGCCCTCTTCTATCCTAACCGTAACCCTTCCACTCAGCATTCAGCTTCTCCGACTTCCCTTCTCTTTCTTATTCCTTCTACTTCTATTAAGATAACAATCCTTGTTGCTACTGGCTCTTGCCAGAAGTGATGGAGTGCGGATACCACCGACGGCACTAAAGACCACTGTTTATTTATCTAAGAAAGTCGTTAACGCTTACTCGATTGTTTTACTTCGGGTATCAATATATTATATTGTAGAATATACAGTGAACCCTCGTTGATATGACAACGAGGATTCACTGTATATTCGCTGTAACGGCACTATTCAATGATACACACGTTCGAACGGCACATTTGTTTTTATATTCTCGCTAGACTATTGTCGGGGATTAGTTTGCAGCAACAGCACAACGAGATTTCAATAAATTATTTTAAAAACATAAATTAGAAACCCTTAAAATAATGCCGCCTGAAAAGGCTGTGAAAGGGTAATAAAAACTCATTGTTGTCTGCATTTTTTGGTTTCTCATTATTAATACAGTTCGTATAAAATCCACCCGTTAAAACGGCAAATTCGTTATAACTGCAAATTCGTTAAAACGGCAAATTCGTTATAACTGCAAATTCGTTAAAACGGCAAATTCGTTATAACTGCAAATTCGTTAAAACGGCAAATTCGTTATAACTGCAAATTCGTTAAAACGGCAAATTCGTTATAACTGCAAATTCGTTAAAACGGCAAATTCGTTATAACGGCAATCTTAAATCTCCGAGCGTGCCGTAATAACGGAAGTCTACTGTTATTATTTGCCTTGCGGACCCAGTTCAGAACGATGCTCATGTTACTAAATGCCCGCAGAGAATACATCATTTCCATTTGTATGTGTTCATGCATTTATTAATGCATGTACCTACCTTTCCTTTGTGTTTTTTAAGTATAAATTGGTATTTCGAAATTCTTGTAATACGTAGTTGTTTATGTTGTTTAGGCGACTCAAATCTTTTCCGTACACATCTCATAGACTTTGGAAGAAAACATTTCCGGTGATTTCAACTATTGGCGATTTCTGCTACGGATGACCAAACGCGTAAAAATCTCCCACTTTTGAAACTGGTTTCTGTGAAGAATTTTTTTTTTCTTCAGAGAGATTTAAAAAAAAAAAGAATTTTAATAGTACAATGTTTACTAACCTGAGTTGAGGTCATGTCTGAATTTAAAGGTTTTTAATTTAAATTTACGAAACGGCACGAACACATTAAACTTACGTAGCTGTTTTTAAGACATATTTATTTTTTTTTAACAAAAAAAACAAACTTTACACATTAGTAATAGTATCCATTCGTAAATTTAAATTAAAAACCTTTAAATTAAAGAAATTACCTCAACTAAGGTGAGTAAACATTTTGTTATTAAAATTCTATTTTAAAAAATCTTAGCAAACAAGAAACCAGTTTCGAAAAAAAGAACATTCTCCACAGAAACCAGTTTCTAAAGCAAGAGATTTTTACGCGATTGGTCTTCTGTAGCAGAAATCGCCAAAGGTTAAAATCGCCGAAAATGTTCCGTTCTCCTGTTTCGAAGGATGGCCAGCTTTTTTTTGTTATGGTTTTGTATACTATATAGGTTTTTCAAGGCGAATTTCTAGCCGGGTAATTCATAGATTTGTCTCGAGTGAGAACTGGTTTCTTTTTCTCTGCCGAGTTGACCTTACACAAAAATGTCTAAAACGTCTCCGTATCATTCAAATTGTTCTTCGGACGATTGAATTCCTTCGTGTTGTTCGTGTTGTAAACACGACGTTTCGGCCGATCCATTATTCGGCCTTCTTCAGGTGTAAAATATTAATGGACCTTCTCAAAACTATAGAAACTGTCTCTGTACAACTCCAACAATTGACTACCGTTTCGTTACATTCATGGTCTGAATTTTTCTTTCTCGGAGAATTCGAATCAGAAATGATAACATAGGTTCTTATTGTCAAACTCCAGCCCAAGTTGGGGTTGACTTTGTCCCCCCCCCCCGTAACAAAAACAACAAGAACAATCCTCACCAAATTTAGGGGAGACAACTCTTCACATTTTGGCTATCACATCACGTTAAACCAAACCTATATATAAAATTAACATTTCCTTACGGTGATTTGAAATCAGGACCTGTCGTTGCTAGGCGGCTCTCTTACCAACTGAGCTAAACTGACAAATCTTATATACCGAATGTATTCATTATATATACAATACAAAAGCTGCAGTAATCATCTTCAGTCGGAATAATAGAAGTGGGAGTGGAGTTTGACCCTGCAGCAGCCAGGCTTGTTTAATTTACACCTCGCGTACCCTGCTAGAAATAAAAAGATCCCCGTAAAGTGATAGGGGTGATCGATTTTGTACTGGGAACTACGTAGAGGCCATGAGACTGTGTAGCCTGCTTAGTAACGTTCTTACCGCCGGTGCCAGAGGTCGGTGTTCGAGGATTTCGAATGCCGATTTTCTAGGCAGACAGGCCATGTCCATTTTGGTGTTTGGCGTAGCACAATCTTCCTCACTTCATTTAGTATTGTGTCCTACAAAGCTAAGCTTAGTATATATCAACACCGTGAGACTATGAAATTTGTACATCTTGGTATTAATTTCCATCTTAAGTCAACTACCGAGGAATTGTGAAGTTATAAAGGCTAAAGGGATCTAAAACAATCACCAAATCTGGCACACGGTCTTGCTTATCGAGCGCTAGAAACATCAGGATCCTCTATGAATAATATGAGACAGTGCACCAACTTCCACAACATTTGGAAAACACTATACTTAGTAAAAAATCCATTCATATCACTGGGATTAGAGTGATTGACTTAAAAGCCATTCATAGTGCGTTTAAACCTTCCCCAATTGTGGTCATTAGCCAGGCGTCGTTTAAGTCACAGACATAACTCTCCTGGGTTTTGCTATTTTATAAACTAGGACTGTGCCCGTTCCAAAGGTGCATGTTTGGAAGGGGCCTGACTTCATGTGTATGGAGCAGCCTGCCATAATTGTCATATAAAATGAATTTCCATCCGTCGTACGAAACTACGGCTTCGAAGTAATTCGGTTACTTCTCTTCGGTGTTGCCAATTTAGATATTTTATATCCAAGTGGGGATGAACTGCATGTTGCCTTTAAAAACAAATCCGAAATCCAAGTAGCTTTTCTTTTTTTAATTATTTTTACTTCTCTTGGGGTCTCGCAAACTTATCCCAGCCGCCTCATCACGTTCTTCTAAATCTCGTCCACGATCTGAAATCTCTTTGGGCAAAGCCAGAAGTAGCAGGGAGCCAAATCTGGAATATAGACTGATGCGTTGTGAAGAAAGGGCAAGCTCGGTCACTGTGAATGCGACGGTCACACAGTACACAAGCTCACTCAATGGCATTTCAGTGCCGACTCAGTAATCCCACAGGAGAGTGTCTGCTCATGTACGCACAGTAAGATCCCCTCTGGTTGGTTGTCAAGTTACATTCAGGCCGCACCATCAGTGCTTCAAAATGGCTGGATACTTTCCACCGTAGCATATATATTTACTAAGTTCAGCTTAACCTGACACTAGGACGCCACAAGTGCGGATCGAACTCACTATTAAAGCAATGGTTTGCTAGACAATCTTGCTAACCATAGCTACAAGGCGAAGCTTCCTCTTCTCTCGTTTAACAATTAAAACATCTTAACAAGATTTTGCCGTATTTTGCGCTCTGACGAAATTTTGAGTGGATTTCCTGATATTTGTTTGCTACGATTTTGTAAAGATTGTTAAGACTGTCAACTATTCTTTAAAAAGATCTTTTGGCGATATGACAGGTTCCGAGCATGAGCTATAGAAAATAATTAATAATGGAGAAAGGGTGATTGAGCATTGAGTCGTAAATGAAAGAAATAGGGACGAACTTAAGAGGGAGTGGTGGCGGATGGAGTAGAGGCGGTCTCATATGCCCGAAGGAAAAAACGGTTTAGTTGGACGGGGGAAAGCAGTGATTGGGGTTAGTTGAGTTGAATTTAGGGAGTTCGAGTGTTAATGTTTACAGATTGGTTTACATTGGGAGGGAGGAAAGTAACGAAAACAGAAAGGAAAATGTGTTGAGTTTGGGTTGTGTTTCCAGTGGCCTGGGGATAAGTGGTATTGAGGAACAATTCTGAAACAACAGAGATCATAAGATGAGATGTAGAAAGGAGAATAGCGAGGGTTGAGCGCACGTATACATGTTTGCATTCATTCATGCATACATACACAGGCATATATACGCATACATCAGAATGCACACACACGCACACACACGCTCACGTACACACATAGATATTTACTAAACTTAGCTTAGCAAGGGAAGAGGGTCTGCCTGTCTGTCTGCCTTGAAAATTATCATTCGAGGCCCTCGCTTTTTTATCTGGGCTCGAACACCTCTGACTAGCGCTGGTGGCAAAATTGCAATTATCTAACTGATCGAGCAGGTTCTGTAATAGAACCATGGATACAAAGCTATTAGGGGTACCGGAAAGTAATGTCGTTTTTATATAACCTAACTTTAGGTGTTATTTATTGAGTATTTAACGCCGTCAAAATCAAATGAATATTCTTCTATATGAGTTGGGTATTATTCTTCAAATTAGGATACTATTTTCTTTTCCAGGTCCTATTGTACAAGATGAGTGACAAAACAATTGAAGAGGGTCAGATCCGTCATTGTATGCTCTACGTATTTCATCTAGGTAACGATGCAACAACGACAACTAAAAGAATTTGCAGTATTTATCCAAATGCACTAGATGTCCGAAAATGCCAACATTGGTTCACCAAATTGTTTTGTGATAAGTATAGTCATCATCAGCCGTTATAAGTTATATATTGTGCTAACCTCTGCCAAGTCTTACCGGCAAACTTTTCTATCTCGTCCCTTCATCTTGCGTCTGGTCTTTTGCTACTGTGTTTACTGTCCCATGGGCACCAATCTGTTAGTCTTTCCCCCCATATATTGTCATTTCTTCTTGCTAGGTGACCAGCCAATCTCCATTTTTGCTGCTTAATTATTTGTATAATATCTTTCACTCTGGTCTTCTCTCTGATCCATGTTGATCTTTTTCTATCTCTTAGAGTTATCCCTAGCATTGCTCTTTCCATGGATCTCTGCGCTATTCTAAGTTGGTTTTCAGCTCGTTTTGTTAATTACCATGTTTCGCATCCGTATGTCATGGCTGGTATTATGCAGTCGTTGTATACTTTACGCTTTAAGCACATTGGCAAAAAGCTCAGTAAATATTTGGGTCTGCCTCGTGGCTAGTATAATTGCGTATTTGCAACCAGCGTCAGTTGTTTATGTTTGTGCCAAAACTTTCGAAAGTTGATTTTCAAGGCAGGCCCTTTTCACAGGGTGACTGGCATGATCTTCTTAATCCTTGTATCCCATCATTTTTGCCTGACCAAGCTAAGATTTTTAAATATATAAGGATGCCGCCGCTAGTTAACTAGCGTAATGAGTTCAATCCTAACTGAATACCCTACTACAGCGGTCTTGTGCCAGACTAAGCTCAACCAAGTAAATAACCTCACTGAATGCTCCACTGATGTGGTGTTGTGCCAGACTAGTCAATTGTTAGTAAATAACTATATATACCCATATACACAGGCACGTTTACGTGAGCGCAATACTACGACAGATACACATGTGCACACAAGCACATATACGCACATTTATGCACAATGTGCACACACACATACATACACATACAAACGCATCCACACACACGCACGCACACACACACACACACACATAAACGCACGCACGCACACACAAACAAACTAACAAACATGTAATTATGAGCATTGATTGTTTGGATTACCAACAAACAGAAAAAATAAATTGTCATTTTTTTTTCACCGCCTACGGATCTGTAATTATTCGGTCGAGCCACTTGTAAATTTTTCACTCCGGCTTTGCATTTTACATCTAAACCCCTTTTCCTAATTTGTGTGAAAAGTAATCCACCTTTGACCCAGCCTCAGCTTTCTCTCTTTACAAACCTGCCACGGCCTCTTAACCTCAGTCTTTTCATCGCTTCAGCTTTTCTTTCATTTCCCTCTTCTTCTATAGCAAGAGCCACAACCATTTTACTTGACACACGTCAGTAAGCAAACGAAAGAAAAGAAAGCGTAAAAACAAAAGATCTTTAGACGACTACTACTACTACTACTACTACTACTACTACTACTACTACTACTACTACTACTACTACTACTACTACAATTGCGTGTCGGTCGTTTTCTTTTTTAAGAGTGTTTTTTTCCTTCAAATATTATTTCTTTTTCTCTTTATAGATCCCATTATATTTTCTTTCTCTGGCTCTGTGTCCATCCAACTTTCACTTTCTATCATTCGAGAGTTTGTTTTTTTTCCATCCGTCTTTTCCCCCTTGTTTGCCTCTGTAAATGTTCGGCCATCTTCTTCAGACAAATACATCACCCTGTCCGACATTTGGATGACAACATCTTTGCGCTCTCAAAAGGTGCAGGTGTGATCACTTATGGGGAAAAGAAACGACACGGTGATCACCCAGTCATCATACGAACGTACATCCTCTTCATTCGCTATGATATTCATACGCAATCACTCACATCAAAACCATGTAAACATTATTATAGGCATGTGTCATTTGGGAACGCACGGCACCTACACGCGCGTGTACGCATACATTACATGATACACCGAACACAATTTTGCCAAACGCACACAGATCAAAACATAAATATACATTCAAATAGTTCTTCGGACGATTAAACGTCTTCTTGTTGTTTATGTTGTTAACACGACGTTTCAGCCGGTCCATTCTACGGCCGGGACAAGGTATGGGAATCCAAACCCGACAAGGCAAGGATAAATAAACATCGAATCCTACGTTATCCTTTGAAGTTAAAAACTTCTGTTTACCCCCATCACATTCGGATATTACATCTGAAAGAGGCCGAAGAATGGATCAGCCGATACATCCTGTTAATATCAGAAACAACAAGAAGGAGTTCAATCGTCCGAAGTACTATTTGAATGTTAATGACCCTACTCAAAACTATAGATAATAAATATACATATACGAAGACTGTCCGGAAAGTATCCAGCCATTTTGAATATCTTGAGAACCGGTTGCGCGACCAATCAAAATGGACTTTACTATGCATGTTTGAACAGACACTCTTCCTAGGGTTACTCAGTCATCAGTGGGATGCTATTGAGTTCGCTTGTATACTGTGTGACCATCGCATTCACAATGACGGAGCGAGTCATTCTTTATGTCTTGTGCAGGGTATTTTGACAACACCGCATCGTCCAGGTCTGTCAGCCCCAAATCCAGATTTGGCTTCCTGAAAGAGATTTCAAACCGTGGAAGAGACTAGGGAGAACACGACAAGGCAGCTGATGGGGATCCCGAAATGGGACTTTGCAGACTGTTTTGAAAAGTGAAAGGGACATTGGGATAAGTGTGTGAGGTAACAAAGGGAGTATTTTGAAGGGACTAAGGCGTCATTGCTCTAGGCTATTTCCCCGTTAATATTAAATGGCTGGATACTTTGCAGACAGACTTCCGTATACTCATGTGCATTACAATATACACATTTGAATATATACGTAACTACTGGATTAGCCGTGGGTTAATGGTTAACAAGAAAGTCTAGCAGACCATTACTACTGTGTAGTGAATTCGATATTCATTGGGTGCCTCAAACTTCTGGCCTTGTGCCAGACTAAAGTAAGTTTAGTAAATGCCTATACACGTAAGCATATCAATAAGTCTGTAGCCTGATGATGAAAAAATGCATTTATTTTACATAAGAAATATTTATTTTTCAACATAATCGCCATCCCTGTCAACGAACTTAACCCAACGCTTCTCATTAATCACATAGATCGAATATTATACAGCGAAAATATCAGATCAAAACTCTGGCTACGGACAAATTGATCCACCTTCGCGCATAACTACTACATAAACACAAATATATATGTCAACAAACGTGTGAATTTGTATGTTTATGTATGTATATATATGTTTGTGCGTGCGTATGTGTTTATGTGTATGCATTTGAGAGTGTGGTTATATATATATATGTGTGTGTGTGTGAATCAATGTTATATGTTACATAGATATGCTAGTACATACATTTCCATTATAATACATTAATATACACAGTTGCTTAAAAATGTAAAAGTTTTATTATTCATTAACACTACAACTTGTCTAAATAAACAGCATAGCTACATTTTGTTCTTTTTAGGACAAAGACAATCTTAGTTTTTCATCTTTTATCGGTCTAAATACAAAAATAAGTTTTAATGCTTGAAATGCACGCTGAGATCCAAAATATCGTAATTTCTTCAAAGATAGATAGATAGAAATATAGATAGACAGATCTGAACACACACACACACACACACACATAAACGCACATACATATGCAAGAAGAGAGGGAGTATTCTTTGGAATTCTGAGATTAGACATTTCATTATTCGACGCGTTTTTCTAATGAATATTCTTATACAAGTTGCTACCCAAAGGTTCGTGGAATTTGACCATGGAAAAATGTTACTTGCCCTAGCATCTAGTTTCTACCGTCGCCTTGAAAGTAGTGCATTGCCTCCTATATTCACATCGACTCACAAAATGTAATGCTCACAAAGGATTGGGTCAAATTGCCATACTACAGTCGGTTCGCGCGCACTGGTCAGATTCCCAAAACTTTATGGGTAGCACTTTGTATTTGTCGGATCTTCTCGTGAAATAAAGACAGGAAGATCTGAACAGTCTCTCTCTCCTCGCTCCTCTCTCTCTCTCTCTCTCTCTCTCTCTCTCACACACACACACACACACACACACAGATAGAAAGAGAAAAGAATCAGAAGAATTTTATTGAATACTGGATCAGACTAGAATCTTTTAAAACCATTGCTATTCATTAAAATTCAACAAAGCGTATTATCTACATATAGCATGTTGAGAGGCTTAGAAGGTCGTAGGGTTAAAATTAAGGCCTCTCTCAAGTGGGACCCTTTCTTGAAATATAATTGTACGGATCGCTTCATTAGAGAATTAGGATTATTCTAATAATCTATTCTAAGAATAAGCACATTAAATCGGACTCTCGTTAGAAATAGATTAACTTGTGCGATCTACACTACGGAGTAGAGATTATAAATGACTGGTC
>VCCN01001084.1:391422-401645 GCA_006491835.1 Architeuthis dux | reverse complement strand
GATGATGATATATATATATACTTACATAACAAGTAATGAAATAAACGAACAAACAGAATATAAAAACATTTCTGTAGGAAAGATCTTTAGTTTAAAACATTTTACGTAGTAACATCTTAAATGCTTTAAGACTTATATAAACTTATATAAATATGAAACTTCTATATTAAAAGAGAAAACATATATATTTTTTTCCAGCAACATCTTTTGTAAAACTCCTGGACAAAGTCAAAGTTTACTTTACTTTCCTATGTAACAAGAACAATCCTCACCAATATTAGGGGTGTAAACCGATAAGTAAAATCCCCATTAACCTACCGTTGTTTGAACTAACGACACAATGATCGCTAGCCGGGTGTCTTACTGCCTGATCTAAATTGACAAGTCTTGGTTATTAATGACAAATCATCATACACATACGTATGAGTTAATTTTATTTTTATAAATAAATATAGAACAAGAAATTATTTATTATTTATTATGTATACAATACAAAAGTTGCAGTAATCAGTCGACATAGTAGGAGTGGAGTTTTGTTTCATATTCTTCTGTGCTGCCTTGAGAAAGTAAATAGCATTAATTAAGATATCAACTTCTGTTCAGGCAATCTAATCTCTTCTTCATATCTTTGATGTTGAGATTCAACATCAACATCTCTTCTTCATATCTTTGATGTTGAGATTCAACATCAACATCTCTTCACATCTTTGATGTTGAGATTCAACATCAACATCTCTTCTTCACATCTTTGATGTTGACACTTTGATGTTGACACTCAACATCAAAGTGTCAACATCAAAGATGTGAAGAAGAGACTAGATTGTCCGAATAAAAGTTGGTATGTTAACGACTCTTCTCAAAGTTATAGACAATTACTCAAAATAATATTTTAAAAATAAATGACCGCCAGAACAAAAGTGATATTACTCTAACCACGCATGAGTTTAATGAATTCGATAAAAATTCAAAGTTGAATCGCAGAAGGATAATCCTTTTCAATTTCTAGAAATGATATTTCTACAATGAAACCTTTTTGTCCATTGATGATACTTGTGATACAATTTAGAAAAGGCCCACGTCCGTAAACTGCAATTGAATTCCTTGGTTGATAAAATGTAAATCTACCAGCTGTTTATGTAATCCATGTCTATTGACTTTATCGCTACTTCAAACAAAACATTTCTAATGGTAAAAAATGGTAGAAAAATGATTTCGCAATTTCTGATCCAAAGTTTGTTTTAGCAAGTTTTGACAATCAGTGACTGAGCATTGTATCAGGAAGAAAGGGATTGTTATGTAAAGTGTCGTTTTCAACTTTTAAACATGTTTTATTGTAGTAGATATTTACAAAGCTTAGTTTAGTCTGGTCTAAGGTCATTTGGAGATGGGATTAGGAAGATTGTACCATTCTTCAAAGTGGGGCGTACTTACTTACCTTTAAAACCAGCATTCGAAATATTGACCTTTACCTGGACTCAAATAACGACCACTAGTGTTAATAGAACATACGCAACATCCTCAACCACTGGATATGTCCTTATTTTATTGCAGTATATATAATTGACCTCTTTTCGTTTAGTTAAGAAATAAGTTACAAAGAACTGTGGATATTGCAAATTTATGTTCTGATTCCTTGATCAAATGCATGAGCAAAGCTTTCAACACAATTTTATTTGTGCTTGAAGCAAATAAAAGTGCGTTTAAGCAAATATTCAGGAAGTGTAGCCTCCTAAATGTCTTCTGAAATCTCTCTTGTGTCACTGTCCACTAAGAAGGAGACATATAGATTCAGACGATGTCAGTTTTATACAGGTATGGGTGCTTTGAAAGAAAGAAAGAAAGAAGGAAGAAGGAAAAGAAGAAGAAAAGAAAGACAAGCGAAAGAAATAAGGAAGAAAGAAGAAAAAGAAAGGAGAAAAAGAAAGAAGAAAAAGAAAGGAGAAAAAGAATGAAGACAAAGAAAGAAAGAACAACAATAAAAAGAAAGAACAAAAAAGAATGAAGAAAAAGAAAGAAAGGCTAAACAAGAAGAAATAAAAGAAAGAATGAAGAAAAGACAAAGAACATAAACTGAAGAAACAGAAAAGAAGAAAAAGGGTGAAGATAAGGAAAGGAGAACAAATAAGAAAGAAAAAAAGAACAAAAAAGAATGAAGAAAGGTCTGGTTAGTCACTCAACGGAAACTGTCACGTGACCAACGTCTTTTGGCAGCATTTCGTTGTTTGGGGTGATCAATTAAAACAATTGGAAAAAGGAGTGATCAATGAATAAGTTACTTCTCTCGTCTTTTGTTGGGCAGTGGTCACAAGCGTGAATGCTTCCGGAAACAAACTAAGGGACCAATTTAGCATAAACTTACATTGTAAATTGAACCCCACATAATAGGGAGTACATGTTTATATTTCCAGCCCTCTAGCTCCATTTGAGCGACTTGTACGCGCGACACATACATATACAGATAGCAAGCCAGCCAAACTAACTTGAAAACTGAAGAAACCTATGTTGACAGTTTCGATGACAGTTTTGGTTGGCGGTTACTAAAACAGAAAGAAAGAAGAAAAAGAACGAAGAAGAAAATAGAATGAACAAAATACAAAGAACAAAAAAGGATGAAGAAAAAAGAATGAAAACAAAGAAAAACAAAGAAGTAAAAAGAAAAAAACAAGAAAGAATGAAGAAAAAAAACAGAACAGAAAGGAATGAAGAAAAAGAAACAAAGGAGAAAATAGAGAAGTAAGAAGAAAAACTAGAAATAATGAAGAAAAATACAAAAGTACAAAAAGAATGAAGAGAAAGAAAGAGAGAAGAAAAAGTAAGAAGAAAAAATAAGAAAGAATGGAGAAAAAAGACGAAGAAAAAAGAAAAAGAAAGAAGAAAAAGAAAGAAGAGGAAACAATAATAATTAAGTAAAAAGACAAAGAACAGAAAATGAAGAAAAAGTCAGAAAACAGCAAAAAGAAATATAAGAGGAAAAATTAAGAAAGAATGAAGAAACACAAAGAATAAAAAAAGTGATGAAGAAGAAAAAATAAGAAAGGAAGAGGAAAAAATAAGAAAGAATGAAGAAAAAGATAAAGAACAAAAAAGAAAGAAGAAAAAAATGAAAAAGAACAAAGAAAGAAACTAATATCAAGAAATGAGAAAGAAATGAATACACGATAAATATTAATTGTTGGCCATTTTTAGTGAATATTTTATGCATGCATCATTTTGCAATTAATCAGTCAGTGAAGATAATAACCAGTGAGGCTAAGGGTTTGAAATGATGACATTATCATTGAATGAGTATAAGCGATTTATTTCGGTCTTAATTTTTGGTCATTCGCCCTTGAAAAATCGAATTACGTGTGCCCACGTAAGCACAGACACTGACCCTTTGTTTTATCGCCATATGTTTCAAGGGCCACAGGGTACGACACAGAAGCAAACAACAACAAGTTGCTAACTTAGCACTAATTAATCTACATCACCAATATCGAATTACTTCCTTTTATAAACGCTCTCTCGAGTTCCTCTCTATTGCCCTTTTGCAGCGGTACATGATATTGGATCGGGTGTAGTGTTCTTTGTTTCGCGCCTGACTGGTGATTTTGTTTATAGTCACTTAAACGAAAGTTGACCAGAAATAATAAAGATCACAACGACAATTGCTCTGGTCAAAATAATGGCAGCGACACCTTTTTCAGGGCTGCTCTTAACTAAGTATTAATGATTTATAATACTTCATCTAACAAAACTAAAAACAGAGAAATGTACTAAATACTGTAACTACCAGAAGTGTAAACAAACGATCGGAAAGAAGGATAGGTTTAAGGGTGTTATTTCGAGCTTTTGCTCCCAGTTATGTCTCGGTGGCTTAATTGGTAAAACAGACCGGGCTAGGGGATATAGGTTCGTGTCCCACTCGAGGTTTATTCTTTATTTTCCGATCAACGCTTGTTGCGCACAGGGTAATCTGTCAGAGCAAAAATTGCGATAAAAGGCAACTAAATACAATTTAAAATGAAGCTAAAAATTTAAATAATAATGATTTATAATACTTCATTTAACAAAATAAAACGGAGAATTGATATTGTGTTTCATAAAATATCTATTCCTCGCCAATGATACTGTTATTGTAGTGATATATAAAAAAGCAGAATAGCATACAAATCCTGAAAAATATATTCCCCGATATTTTGAAGTTACAATCATTTTTTCCCATTAAAATTGCAAATAACACTAAATAAACAGCATACTTTAATAGTAATCCACTGTCGAACGGCAACTTACAAACGAGACAGCAACACGCCGACCAGAATTTTCTACGCTCAGGAAAGAAATGTTCGATGCTATATGGAACCAAATGTAGAAAGATTTGCAAAGTTTGAGAGAATACTAAATGAATCTATTTTATGCTCGTCTCTCGTTTCCGAGATTTTTGGAATAATATTTGCGCTGACATATTTGATAATAGAGGAATCGGTTAGCAAAAAGACACGAAAAAAACCCACGCTTTCAGACGATATTGGATATTTTTCCAAAGACGCCTTCTTATGTCCCTTCAACAAGTGGCGTCAAATCTTTCAATACATGTGATAGAGACGGTGATGACCCTGACAGTGATTAGTAATTTGTTTATGCCATTATATGAACGTTAATTGACTAATTTCATTCAATCACATACTGTGAACTATGTTTTTCTTTCAATTAATAAAATGATTGTGGTAATTTAGTGTTTATTTTAACTTTTTCTCTTAACCCTTTATGGGGCACCCCTAAAAATATTTTAGATATCAAAACAAGACCTAATTACAAGATGTTTTCGGTTGCAAGTTTTCTGAAATTCTTTTGTTTATGGGGGCAAAACCCCCTCTGATGAAGTGATCATATATGGTGCCTCGCCCAAAAACTGATCAAAATGTAAAATATTAAAAAAATTAAAAATTAAAGTAGAAAGTTAAATACAACATAGAATTAAAGAATAACATCCAATATAATGAATAGATACAAAAACATTGATATTGACCAAACAATAACACCTACGAGGTGATTTTAAAATGTTATTGTGTGGACCAAAACAAACAGGCTAATTTAATGGGGTGTGGTGTGCCTCAAAACAGTTTCTGTCTTTGTTCAAGCACACGTATACTTTGAAAAGCTTGCAGGCCACATTGGTGCGGATTATGTTCTCTTGGTAGCTACAATATTTACATATGACTGACAGGTCTTCAGGTGATCATATATAGTCACTTAACCCATAAAGGGTTAATGCTTAGATATGGCAGCCCTAATTTAGCTAATTTCTTGTCGTGTGCTAAGCATAATAAATATTAATTAATATGCCTTGTTGCGGAAATGTGAGGTGGCGTGACGGTTGTCAGCGCAGAAACTAAAATCGTCAAGCCGTGTTCGAGTTTCGGTTAAGGTTGCTTGTGTTCACTTAGCTCTTGGGAAAAGTATGAATCCTGATCCATGCTTTGTCCCATCACCAGATATCATAACAAAAATGTCTTGTTGCTGGCATTCCACGATGGTTGACGAATAGGCTGCTGAGTTACCACTTGAGCAAATCACATTAGTAATAATAATAAAGAGTGATTACACCTCTTTTAAACCTTGACAAAAGCCAGTGGTGTCTTGTTACTGTTCTGTTTATTTTATTTTTTTGTACCTACGATTAGAAGTATGAAGCCGGCTTGTGATGAGAAAACCAGCCATATAGTTTCGATCCGTGTTAATGGTACCCTTGGAAAGTATTTGCATTGAAAACTTTCACGCGCTCTGTGCCACCACCAGTCGTCTTGAATCATTCTTTTTACAGATTTATCACGATATAGATTTGAAAACGAAGTTCAGGTGATATTTTGCTAACCGACTCCTCTATTATCAAATATCTCAGCACAAATTGTATTCCTAAAATCTCGGAAACGAGAGACGATCATGCATTCATCGTGGTGATTTACTTTGATAAGCTGGGCCTGATACATGGCCACATTTAAGAAGCACCCTATAATAAAAGAAGGCTGCCCAAATAGTGTAATGGTTAGCACGTCTACCTTACACGCAGAAGGTCTGGGGTTCGGTTCCCGGTATGAGCGAAGAGTGTACAAATTTCCCTGTGCACTCAGCATGCTGTGTGATTAGGGTGGAGGTATCCCTTCGGTGGACTTGCATTCTGCCAAGGGGGTGGTCATAAAAACTTGTAAGAATAAAGTCCTGGTCTCGGCCAGACGTGAAACTTGCAAGGATCACTAAGCTGACGCATGCAACAGAAGCCGGGTCTTTGTCACCGGGTGTATACTCCATTGGGAGTTATCTCTTAAGAGACGGATGCTTTACATTAAAAGAACACAGTTGTGATAGCTTGCGAAAACGGTGCTCTTTCTATTGCACTACGGGCGGGTTAAGAAATTTAGTGTGTAAATGTTATTTTAATGTTGTTGTTCTTCTTCTTCCCGTCTCCTCTCCCTCTAGTCTTGTTTATGCTCTCCTTTCTTCCTCTTATTCTTGTTCTTCCCTCCTATTTTATTGTACTTTTTCCTTTTCTCACTTTCTTCCTCTTCTTCTACACCTGCTCCTCTCTTTTTTAGATGCACGCATCTCTATAATACACTTTTTGGTCGGTCGGTCCCTAGTATGTTAAATATCAATTTTCACAGCCGTATCATGTTGGATTGATACGAAACTAGGTCCAGACCTTCGGGTGAACTATCATCATCTTCATCTTCCTCCTCCTCCTCCTCCTCCTCTCTTGCTACTACTAGCACAACTAGTAATGCTAAATATCAATTTTCTCAGCCGTATCATGTTGGATTGATATGAAACTTTGTCCGACTACCACGGATGGTGGACACATCGTTGAGCTTATGGTTCTTGTTTGTTATTACAAATGTCGTTTTTTTCTTTCCTCTTTTAAAAATTTCTTTTATTCCTCTTGATTTTTTTAATTGATTTTCATCATCCGGCTACTACCGCTACTATTGTCGTTAATGCTTAAATGCCATTAATATTTCTTTATATTAATGATTAGTCATAATTTTATTATATAATTGTAACAACATGTCTATTTTTACTGACACTACTGCCGTTATTGCTCTTTGGCATTATTCTTTATTTATATTATCATATTATTATAGAACAACATTAACAACATTACGATTGTTACAATTAATTTTCTATTTCTATAACCGTCACGGATGTTATTGTCTTTAAAATCATAATTATATTTATTGCTTGTACCAGTTTTAATAGTTTGTGGTCCGGTAGCAATTTTAGTTTTATAATAATCATTGTTATTATCATATTTTAACAGATGTTATCACTTTTTCTTTTATAGTTTGTTGGGTATTATTTTGGTGATGTTCATCATTATCATCAACACCATTATTATTCTCTATCCAACCGACCGCATAACTGCTATCCCTCCCACACCCAATGTTAACATCTCAAGTGTCCCATGTATACATGTACACGTGCACGTTTACGGATAATTACCATTGGATTATTATGAATGTATTTTTCTCTTCTTCGCGTTTCAAATGTGTCTTTTGAGTTCTTTGTTATATATTCCTTTTAAATTTCAGCCTCATATATTTTATGTTGTCGTCGAGTTGAAAGTGAGGTGATGTAAGTGTCAAACCTTCGTTACAATTAATCAACAAGTTGTTTATAACTTGCGTTTGTGATTAGAATGACAGCAGGTCTCGGTTCAAAATAGGCGATCGTTACATTTAAACAAACAAAGAAACTAAAAACAATGCAATGGAGGAGAACATTTTTTTTTCATTATTACCCAAAACTATAGTAATGAGATCGCTGTCGTCATTGGCGTCCACTGGGGTGAAGAAAACGGGGCATTTGCCCCCCAACTCACCCCCACCCGGACCGAGGATTTGAAAGTTGGAACCTTATAATCAATAAATGGTAATGGTTCTGTATAATTGTTTTATGTAACCCCAACTTAATGTTTCTATATAAAAAGACTGTATTATTATTATTATTCGCTGGTGCACCATCGGGTCACCCCGGGTGTCCAGGTCATGCGTCTTCGTCAACGGTCAAATGCACCATCTGACATCTAGATAATACAGTGGGTCGTACTTACACTACAAATTCCGGGTGGAATGCCTATTGCGTTACAGGGTTGCCACTAAGATATATTCGCATATACCCCACCCCCTGGAAAGGTGGCTGTGGACACCCATTTCGTTTTGGAATTTAATTCTGGGAATTTCATTTCCTTTTAAATGTATTCGTTTCCTTAGAGCTGCTAAACATTGCATCATGCTATCAAAGTTAATATCCATCTGATTATGAAAATCAAGCAAATTCGGGATTGATCAGACATCGAACAAACGAACTCTTTAATTAACTTGCCACCTCATATGCAATCCCTTTAATAGTTAAATCCTGTTTTAATCACTCGGGTTTCTTCCTCGGATTTCCAATTCTTCTAACCTTTTTGCAAGGCCCTTCGAGACTGTTCCAAGGGAATCGATAATAAGGGCTACAGCTGCTCTCTTGTCAGATGCAGATGTTTATCTAACTTTTCAGTCTCTTCCAATTTTACTCCGTGGTCTGCCACAAGCGAGGCATCTATTATCTGTTAGATATTCTGTTCTTTGTTTGCAATGGCAACGTTTAGTATTTTTGACTGGGCTGGGTTATCCGTTTGAATTTTACCTTTTCTATTCACTAGGACAATTTCTGGTTTGGGCATATACGAGACTCGGTTTACATGGGTCGCCGTTCTTATCCAGTCATGTTTATTTTTGTACTCCCTCTGAGCAAAATTGCTGCATTCACTTATTATATGATTGATGGTTTCATCTCTGTCTCAGCCTACGAGGTATTAACTATTTTACTGTTTATCTTAGTCGTGATATCGTTTGTTCTGATACACTTGATCTGGACTGCTGTTAATTGGGATTTTTCAGGTGTCCTCTGCGTGACCACGCCTATGTCATTTCGTGTGCAATTTCTTTGCTTCTTGAAATCTCCATGGAGTATTTTTTTCCTCCCTAATTCTGCCTTCTCGTTTTTTATTTTATAGTTTTCTGATCCCATATTTGTCTTTTTTGTCGGTTCTGCTGCAACTTCTATCTGTAATCTCTCATTACACTGCCTTGTGTATTTCTAAAGTCCTTTAACAGCCGTGTCGACACGATCTTCAATGCAGACATACAGTTTGTCAGCGTCGTCTCATAGGTGCAAAGCATTCTGCATAATCATAGATTTCACCGTTTTTTTAATACAAATTACTCATCTCTTATTTTGTCCATTTTAGAAAGGGCCCCAGATGTCAATATAGATACTGCCCATGTAATTATGCCTTTTATGAGGTTTCTGGTTTTGAATCTCATTTCCAAAATCTACCTTGTCTATATGATATATTCTTGCCTTTCATTTTTAAAAATCAGATCTGCTTCCAATATACCTAGATATTTGTAACTTTTCCCCCGTTCAATGTCCTGATGATTTAATTGCTGGGTGTGTAATTCCTTCTATTACTTCCTGTTTTCCATTCCAATATATTGGCTAAAATGCTTACTGTTTAGACCAGGGGTCTGCAACCTACAGCCCGCGAGCCAGATCCGTCCAGCAAAGAGATTTTGACCGGGCCGGTCAAAATCTAGTGTGCAAATATTGGGATACTATGTTCACTTTTTCTGTTTTAAAGATTCTTTGTGTCTTTTTGATGAATTCCAAAGATGCCTTCATTGAAATGATTTTCAGCATACGTAATTCATTGATTTGAGGCAAAATATAACTAGACGTATTTCAAGCTTTTACATGGCATTTTTTTGGCCCGTCGTCCACACATTAATGCGTGATCCGACCCGAAGAGGCACACAGGTTGCCGAATCCTGGTTTAGACTAAAGTTTCCAAATCAATTTTATTTCTGGTAAATAAATTCAGGTCATCCACATGCATCATTGCTGAATCTTCAGATGAATTAGTAAATTTGTATTTGGCTTTACCATTCCGCAAGGTGCTTACTACTACTACTACTACTACTACTACTACTACTACTACTACTACTACTACTACTACTACTACTACTACTACTACTACTACTATTTTTATTATTATTATTATTTTCTTTTTTTTCTTCTTCTTTAATGTTTATTTTTGCATCTTGTAGAGCCGGTTCCAAAATATGGTCCTGGGGGGCTATAGGGGAGTCTTCACCTAATCGACTTTCCGTAGTATGTGGACTGTTCCAAGTAGGGCGATCTTT
>VCCN01001082.1:2815043-2828066 GCA_006491835.1 Architeuthis dux | reverse complement strand
TCAGAAGAGGTTTGAACATGACAGAAAAGTGCATGTACAGTCCCCCATGTTGGGATAGTCGATTAAAGTGAGAAATGGTTGTTGGTTTTGTTTCTGCTGAGGATGAGGGCGAATGACCTAGTTATTGGCCAAAAGGTCAGTGTAAGATTTTCTCGAGCTGGTGGGGTAGAGGTGTTACAATGTAAATTGTTCAAATTAAAGCTATCAACCGGTTATTGTCATCTAAAAGATCCTGTTCCGAAGTGATCACAATACGTGGCTTCCTCTGTATTTTCATTGGGCACCAGCTGTAGAGCAGGCTATTTTCGCAGGCCATTGAATGTGAGTTCGACCCCTACTGCTGTAGCCTCATGCCAGGCGAAGCGAAGTTTAGTGAACCTATACCTTTTCCAGGTCCATTTTTCAATCAACCTTCATCCGTTATTGGACATTGGCCTTCCACATGTAAGTGTAAGATATGGGTGTGTGTGATGGGCCTTACCCTGTAATGATGGTGTGGGTGGGGGATACATGCCCTTCCCAGCCGGAATTCGAACTCGGCACGCACTCCATTTTCCGTGTCATTGACCCATTGGCCACCCGTGACTCTAAATCCATTAATGTAATACAATCAACACTAATGATAGACAACCAGGATCGAAACCGTTTCGTCGGTTATGATACGTCCATACAGATGCACTGATGCACAATTACTTGCGACTGCTTATTATCAACACAAGAATTCTATTACTCAGAAAACCACATACACTTTCGCCGGTGACCAAGTTCAAGAGCGCCATCTAGTGTCACAGTTTCACAGCTGCCATATTGAAAGTGTCAAAAACGAAATACTTGTTAATTATTAATTGACTGACCCACATAAGTGTCAAGTAGCTGTAAAATTAATTTGAATTTGTGCAGAGTGCGGACAGGAGCGGCTGATCGTAAATAAGTCCGTACAAAAGCCTTTCAAACTTTGTTGCTTTGGACATTAAGGATTGTCACACGGAACTAATTTGCCTGGGTGCAATTTTGAAAGTTTTGTCAAACTCCAGGACAAAGTCAGAGTTTCCTATGTAACAAGAACAAGAACAACCTTCATCAAAATTAGAGGTGTAGACCGATTTGTATAATCCCCATTCCCCCACCGTGATTTGAATTCATGACCTACTGATCGTTAGCCGGGCGTCTTACTGCCTGAGCTAAATTGACAAGTCTCAGATATTAATGAAAATTCATCTCACACACATACGCATCGGCTTATTTCATTTTAATAAATAAATTTAGACATATTTTACATTTATTTAGTATATATACAATTAAAAAGTTGCAGTAATCATCTTCGGTCGGAATAGAAATAGAGGTGGAGTTTGATCCTGCAGCAGCCAGTCTTGTCTAAACCATGTTTCTCGAAATATTGTGTTGCGCCAAACTCTAGCAGGAAACATTGGTGCCGCTATGATATTTTAAGCTTGATTTGAACCTTGACTGTTTCCACTGGAGATCAGTCGTTACCGATGTTCCTTTTAAAGCACTCCGAATTTAAGCTTCAAAGAAAGTTCTTATCAAACTCCAATCCAAGACTTTACTTTCCAAGAACAAGAACAAACCTCATCAAAATAGGGTAGTAAACTGACATATGAAATCATTTGTGGGTCCTATCGCGCCAACTCAAACAATATGTTCGCGCTAGTTTGACTGCCAAAAAGCGCTAATTTTTTTTAATTGCCAAAAATGGCCAAAACTACCAAAAAGACGCTAAAAATGGTCGAAAATAGCCATGTTTTAGGCGAAAACGCGCTAATTTAGCGCTTTTTGCAATGCCAAAACAAGAAACGCGCTAAATCTAGCGCTAAACACGCTAAATTGGCAACACTGGTCTTACGCCGTGGCATAGTTTGCATATAGGCTAGTCCGGCCCTGGTACTAATATATAATATTATATTGAATTTTTCACTGATGCATTCAGTTAACAACGCCAAGCAACGGCGACAATTGGTTTCCAGTTTTAAACATAAAACTTAATACTAAAGTAACATTTTAAGATCCTAATATTATGATATGCTGCCACGAAAAGGTTATTCCGGGGTCAAACACCTGTGCGAAAATGTAAATGACCCGCTCATCTTAGGAAATAGGTATATGCGTGGGTGTCCAACAAACAGGATGTGACACCTGCGTAGGTGTTCGAGAAACCTATAAAGCAGACCCGAACAGAGAGCAGAACAGAACAGAAAACTCGGCACTCAAAGAAGAGATAGACATCAGCGAAGCCGGAAGGCCCGAGACCGCTGTCCCTGTTGGAGACAGACTGACGGTTCTCCTTATCTCTCTCTCTCTCTCACTCTTCATTCAAAGATGTATGCTATGAAATAAAAATATGTCCAGATATTTTTACAACCGAATTTTCGAGTCATCCTCATTCACCACACTATGCAACACTAAAACACATTTTAAAAAAAGGTTGGTGAAAGTGCTGAGGACTTCATTTTATGATTGTTCTTCTTCCAAATGTTGCAAGTCAAAATAGGGATTCATCCTTGAGTCCCTGGGACATACGGTAAGTGTACTTTGTATGGAATGAATCAGAGCCAATTAAAATTCAAAACAAAAACGGAATCGTGAATTCTCAGTTTCAAATGTCTCTGTGCTGTGAACGTTGACAATGATTCGATTGTGTCCTTTCATTACAGCGTCGGATGAATAGAAAAAGGTTCCGTTGCAACTTTTGTAAATTGAAAAAACCTATTTGACAAGCCTAAGCGATCGTAAAAAATGTTTTGAATGACATGTAGACATGGGCGTCCGCTGCCAGTTTTCCAAGGGAGGGGCAAAAGGATATATTACAGGCGCAGAAGGCAAAAGGACATATCCGAATGTCGGTTGTCAAGTAAAGGACTAGAGAGTGTTTAAGCTGTGATTCGTCCTAAGTTGTCACTGTTCATAATGACCCTTTGATCCCCGGTCTCTATAAGGTTCAAACTTTCAACCCCCCACCCCGCCCGCCCTCGGTGAAAAGGTCTGATCCGGGAGGCGGGCTACCATGTTTGCCTCCACCCAGTGGACGCCCACGTAGCCTTTTTCCCACCTGTAGCCTTTATTTTGACGAGGAGCGTTTTCCCCCCAATTAGTTACAAGTAACAAGTGTGTATATAACCCAGGGAAGAATTTAGAAAGTGTCCTTTGACATCGTGCCGTACAAGGCTAAGCTTAGTAAATATAGGTTGTCACAGAAGTAACTCCCGATTTGTCCCAGAATTAATGCCCCTTCTAAGGGAAGCAACTATTAAATTATTATTAAATTACTATTAAAAGCAACTATTAGATAGTTGCTTCCCTTAGATAGAACTGGCGTTAAGTTTGGGACAAATCGGGCGTTACATATGGGACACCATGTATTAAGAAGATTCAGATGTACGGGTGTCCACTTCACACTAATGCCCTTGAGAAAAGTATGAATCGATTTGCCCCCCCCCCTCACACACAGCTATTGGTAAATAGCAGGCAGACTTGGCTCTCTAGCCATGGTTGGCAACCGATCTAGGAGACGGACAACTCTGATTCCAAACCAGGGAGTGGAACACCCCTTCAAGACGGCTGGATGCCAACAATAAATGTAAAATGTTCCAATTTTTATATACGTTATTTAATGTTATCAGTTATTGTATATTTTCGAATTCCTCATGTCTGAAAACCCTGATTTAGCCTTTTAAAGTACTCAGATATGTCAATTGTAAGACGAGATATGAAATTCTGGATTTCTTTGGTGGCGGCCATTTTGTTTTATGCAAATGTTTCTTGAGAACATATTTTTCCTAAAAGAGGACATCCTAAGGAACATTTTGGTACCCTTGGTGCACAGGGGGTTCTGTTTGGCCCCCGAACTATTTTACCTAATAGTATGATATGCTTGGGATAACCCCTCCCCCCTCGCCAAATGATCCCCGTTTACCATCGTATTTCTGAATACCCACATGTATACCTATTTGAAAATGCTAACCCCAATTTCTGTATTGCATTGTATTACAATGATGAGTGTAAATTGTTCTAATTTCTATATCCTTTGCTTAATGTTATCGACCGATAAACGTGTTTACTTTTAGCTGTACAAGTAAGTTGTTTGCTAAGGTTGAGAAACACTTCCTACAGATCGCTACAGCAGAATGCCTACCCCCACCCACACACACACACGCAACACACTGCAATGTGGTAATTTATCCATTAAATTGACCGTAAGAATTGCTTTTATTAAAAGCACAATGGCTGCTTTTCTGACTGCTCGTTTCATAGCGCATGAGAGAGGCAGAGAGAGAAACATACACTGATAGACAGAGAGAGAGAGAGAGTAGAGACTAACTGTGCTAAATTGACAAGTCTTAGATACTAAGTAGAATACAAAGGTTGCGGTAATCATCTTCGGTCGGAATATAGGTAGGTGGTTGACCCCGAAGCAACCAGTCTTGTTCTTATTCTTTTCTTCATCTCTCATTTTTGGCTTATAACCTTTTACCTATTAACATTGTTTCTGTCTCTTGTTATGTCTCTGTCACTATAAATAACTGATATACAATACTGACAGAGAGAGACAGATAGTGAGAGAGAGAGAGAGAGAGAGAGATTGACAGCGAGAGAGAGAGATTGACAGCGAGAGAGAGAGAGACAGACACTGACAGAGACAGATACTAACAAAGAGAGAGATTGACAGAGAGAGAGAGATTGACAGAGAGAGAGACCGATACTCACAGAGAGAGAGAGAGAGAGAGAGAGATTGACACAGAGAGACAGATAGTGACAGAGAGAGAGAGATATTGACACAGAGAGAGATTGACTAACAAAGAGAGACAGATACTAACAAAGAGAGACATATACTAACAAAGCGAGACAGATAGTGACAGAGAGAGAGAGATTGACAGACAGAGAGAGACAGAGATAGAGAGAGACAGAGAGAGAGAGAGAGAGAGACAGATACTGACATAGACAGATAGTGACAGAGAAAGACAGATACTGACAGAGAGGCATATAGCGATAAAGAGAAACATATACTATCAAAGAGAGACAGAGAGAGGCAGGTAGTGACAGAGAGAGACAGAGAGAAAGACAGATACTGACGAGAGAGAGAGAGAGAGACATATACTGACAGAGACAGATACTGACAGAGACAGATACTGACAGAGACAGATACTAACAAAGAGAGACAGATAGTGACACAGAGAGACAGAAACAATGTTAATAGGTAAAAGGTTATAAGCCAAAAATGAAGAGATGAAGAAAAGAATAAGAACAAGACTGGTTGCTTCGAGATGAACCACCTACCTATATTCCGACTGAAGATGATTACCGCAACCTTTGTATTCTACTTAGTATCTAAGTATTGTCAATTTAGTACAGTTAGTAAGACACCAGCATAGCAATCACTAGGTCGTGACTTCAAATCGCGGTAGGCGAACAGTGATTTTACATATTTGTTTACACCCCTAATATTGGTGAGGATTGTTGTTGTTTTTGTTGTTCTTATTACGGTAGGAAAGTAAAGTCAACTCCCGTCTTTGTCTTGGAGTTTGACAATAAAAACAAACAGAGAGGTTATAAGAAGAAGACAAGAAAGGGAGAGGAAAGCCTTGGAGAAAGAAGCTAATAAAAGTAAGACGAAAGAAACACTAGAAAAAGAAGTCGAAAGGGGAAAAATGGTTGAAGAAACGGCGATGCGTGAAATCCGGAAAAGGATGGGGAAAACAAAAGAGGCGAAAACAAAACAGAAAGAAAACAGATAAATTCCCAAAAGAAAAACAAAACAGGTCTGGTTAGTCACTCAATAGAAACCGTCACGTGACCGACGTCTTTTGGCAGCATGCCGTATTCGGGGTGATCAATTAAAAAATTGGAAAAAGGGGTGATCAATGAATAAGTTATTTCTCCCGCATTTTGTTGGGCTGTGCTCATTAAAAAAATACTGAATTTTCAACAAAAAAAAGAGGACACAAACTAGTGATCAATTTAGCATAAATTTACATTACAAATTGAAACACCTCACTAAAAACCTATTTAGGGGGTGAACTTTCAAAAAAACACAAACATCGTTTTTTTTTTAGACATAATAAGGAGTAAATGTTTAAATTGTCAGCCCTCTAGCTCCATTGGTGCGGCCTGTACGCGTGATACACTCATAATCAGCCAGCCAGGCAGACCAGCTTGAAAACTGAAAGAAACCTATGTTGACAGTTTTGGTGACAGTTTTGGTCGACGGTTTCTAAAACCGAAAGAAAATAGATAAATTCCCAAAAGAAAGAAAAAGAAAAACAAAAGAGAAAAAGAAAACTATCAAATTAAAAGAAAGAAGAAAAAGAAGAGGAAAAAGAAGAGGAGAAAGTGCAGCATCTTTTTTTCTTTTCACCCTAAGGATGGAATGTTCAATTTGACGTAATTAAAAGTGCAACGTAAGTACACGGAATATCATTGGTTCTTAAAGAATGTCAAAACATTTACACACTTTTGACGCTAGAGGGCACTGGTGTCACTTCGAGTTGTTTTAATTTGGTCTCGGTTTGCCATGTTTATATTTCGCCGCCATTGTTTATTGAATTTTGGTTAACATTTGACATGTTCTCAAAGCATGGCCGGCCCTGCAATGTTCGTGTTATCGATAGCTGATGTATGTTTTAATTAAGACTGATTAGTTACGAAATTGTACCCAAACCTAACAAATCTTTTAAGATATCAATGCTTCCTAAACTTGTTCAAATCACTTAGCGTATAAGGATTTTTTTCCATGGCGTCCTATGTCAGAAAATACTGAACGATTGCATTTACATTCATGAGGTTAGGTTAGTTAGATTTATAAAAAGTTATACATTTATTTCCTCTTTTAATAATTATAATTACTAGTGGGATAGGTGAGCTTGTTGTGAACGATACAGTTTCTCAAATCTTGGAATAAAACTGTAGACAGCCACCCTCATTTCCAGTTGTTTACCACACAGTGTTCGACCCTTGGGTATTCACACGAGCTAAAAGTGCCAGTGAGATAGAATGACCAGAATGTATGGCATTTCCTGCTGCCTGTGTTAAATTGGTCAACTCAATCTGAATACCGATTGGACTAGAGGAGAGGCGACCACAGCTCCTGATTGGCCACTTGCACTGGCTCACTGAAGCCGACTTCCTTTGCTGGCGGGGGACACAGCGTTTCCATTACACACAGATTCTCAAATCTTGGAATCAAACTGGAGACAGCCACCCTCATTTCCAGTTCCACGTTGTTTTTTATTACAGCTAACACCGAAAACCAAGCTTCGCAGAGATAAGTCGTCACAAATGGAATTAAGATTGCCTGGACTTTAAACTTTTTTCGAATATCCCACCGCGCCTCAGGGAGCCGCGGTGGGATCACTTCCCTATATATTAGGCTGATGCAAAGGTTTCCAGCAGTTCTTTGACAGATACCTTTATTCATATAAATTCATAGCATCATTATTCAGCCATCAAACTATTTACCTGCTTGTCCACCGACCCGTTATGCTATCGCACTGCCTAGCCGAGGGATTGAACTCGCAATTCTTTCTTTCTGGCGATCTTTCCTCCTCGAGGCACCGTGCCTGCTTTTCCACCCACCCGTTGTACTGTCACACGGTCCATCTTAGGGATTGAACTCGCGTCCAAATGAGACAAACTTAATAGCAAGTTTATCGGCGTGGAAAATGAAATCGGCGGATCGAGATTGAGTTTTGGCCGAGGCTGTTTACGTTCACTTCGGACTAATGCCCTTGGGAGAGGCATGGATCCACTTCTCTCCTCAGTTAAGAGTGAATAGCAGGGCAGTTGGAGCCCTTTAGTCCTCTAAGACAGTCCAAGAGAAGGTTACCCTAACAGAAATAATCACAACTTGGTAGTCGCCATAGCTGGTCCCAAGCCCGGGTAAAGAAGTAGGTTGGGACGTGGGGCTAGCAACCCCAACCCATAAAACTTGCTACTGAAACCGTAGCGGAGTGGTTGCAGCCCCATGCCCCACAAGGAGTCTACAGGAATAAAATAAAAACAAATAAGCTTTTCACACCACCTTTTTGTTAGATTTGATTAGTTTTTACCTTCATCCTAATTTTAGTCGTTTTTATACAACTTATTAATTCGGGCCACTGTTTCTATGGCACCGAAAACAGCGCAATCAGAAATAAAGAGTAAGCCTTCGGTGAGAATCGAACTCACACCATCATTAGGGAGAGGGAGACTAGTTTACGCCTAGCTGCTTTTACCAATCGGCCAATCAGACTTCATGGATTAGCAGAAGCTGATTCACACTTATAAACTCATTCCCTACAACCAACTCTATTATTTATGTTATTATGTTAATAATAAAGATTGAAATAAGCTTTTATTTTATTCGCGTTTTTTTTTCTTTTTTCAGCTTTGGCCACCTTCTATTGAGGGACTTTTCAAAACAACAAATCTAAAGTCCAAATTGACTGCTGAAGTTAAGCAAGGTTATACCTAGCCTGTGTTGGATGGGTGAGCATATTGAGAATAGATATCTGTTACCTAAAGAGCATATCACTGATACGAATTTGTAATGCGTCGTACATCCTTTGGTTTTAATAAGTAGAAGAAAACAGGATGCAAGGGACTTTTTGAAAACGGAGACTTTGTTTCCTGGCCGAAAATTTAATCCAATCATTTTAACGCCTTGGGGGGTTGGAGACCCACCCCTCTATATACACACACACGAATATACACACATACAAACATGTACGCGCGCACACCCATATGCACATACATACATATGCACACATGCAAATCACACACCCGCAAATGCACACGCACACGAGCGCACATGCACACACACATATTTGCGTAGTTGTTCTAAAACAGAATTTCCGAGAAACTAATGTTTCGACAGACGGAGATTCCGTAAAGCCGTAATTATTTCAGCAGATTCTGCAGAAAAAAAGGGTTTTCCCATTAATTCAAGTGAGAAAGACATTTCAGATAAAGATTCTATGTATGTTATCACAATGTAAGTATTTGTCTTCAAGTGCAAGTGTAACCATCTATGTGTGTGAATTTAAACAGAGAGGGGGGAAAGAGATTTGCTAAGCTTAACTTAACGGAGCCAAATAGGGAGGGATAGAGAAGATTGTGTTGCACCAATCTTCCCAGTGAAAAGGGCCTTCCTGTCTCCCTTGAAAATCAGCGTCCGAAATCCTTATACATATACAGGCATGAATCCACTTCTCCCCTCAGTTATGGGTAAATAGCAGGGCAGCCCTTTAGTTCTGTAAGGCAGTCCATCTTAGAGAAGGTTACCCTAACAGAAAGAAATCACAGCTTGGTAGTCGCCATAGCAGGTCCCAAGCCCGGGTAAAGAATGAGGTTTGGGCGTGGGGCTAGCAACTCCAACCCATGAACCTGGCTACTGAAACCGCAGCAGAATGGTTGCGGCCCTATGCTCCACAAGGAGTCTACAGGAATAAAATAAAAACAAATAAGAATTTCCGAGAAACTAGTGTTTCGACAGACGGCGTTCCGAAATCCTTATACATATACAATCTCTAAGACTGGCGCAAAAGATCTTGCCTTGAGAAAGAGTACTAAGAGAAATAAGCTTAAATAAGAGACAGATTTGCGAGTGTGCCCTAATTTAGGGGCCGTTGGTTAGCAAATCTGCTGATCTGTATATATAAGTGAGAGATGTCACGCCGCCTGTCTGTCTGTCGCGCTATATAAACCACCTAAACACGGGCGCATTCCAACCACATTTGGCATGAATACTCAATGGACCTAGAGGAAAGTTTAAAGTAAAAAGTTTTGAGAAAAGCTTTTTGATGGTTTTAGAGGTGGGTGTCTATTTACGATGTAACTATAATGCTAAACTGAACTCTTTCCTTTCAATATACAAATATACATATACATATCTTTTTATTTTATGTGTTTATATATAATTTTTAAGTGATCAAAAGTTAAGGGAAACTTTCCCCCTTTAAGAGGTCAAAGTGAAGGGAAACCTTTTCCCCTTTAAGGGGTCAAAGGCGAAGGGAAACCTTTTATTTTACAAGTCCGAAAGCTTCAGTCCTTTTCTTTACTCTTTAAATATTTAACCCTGCGTAGACGGGTACTTCAGCTAGTTATATACAGCTCAGAAGACTCGACTTTCCGCCTAATAACCTCGAGTGCCCGTGTTATAATCTTGCTACTTTCTCCTGAGTAATTTGTCAATGGTGAGGAATTTTCATTTGGGAAAGAGCTTCCGCGATGGTTCCAAATCTGGAAAGAGTGCGTCCATAAAACCGCACTTATCTTATAGTAAGCGGATGTAGATCACAGGAATATAATCCCGGAAATGACGCCTGCATAAATTGAATGATCTTGACGTTCTTTACAAGAGTAAGTTTCCGAATGTCGTTCGAGTATTATTTGGGCAAGTTCTTCGTTTTGCCTAGTTCAGCCGTTATTGAAGTCGTGTTTTCGAAACCCGTTCCTTCATAATAATCGAAATCTAATGAGAGTCCTTGAGTTTTAGTGTCCATAAAAATGTCATTCGCCCGAATGCATAACTTTTTCTAACTTTTCCTTCTTAGGGCGACTGTTTTTTCATTATGAGCCAACCCATTGCCTAGATTTTGGGGGCTGTCCTCGTTTTTGCAAACAGTCCCAGGCAGAGTTTGAACCCGGATCGCCGACCCCATTCTTCGTGCTGTTAACTGTTGGGCCACCCTAATGTCTAAATTATTTTCAAACTCAAGTTGAAGTTGACTTTGTTTTCCCACGTAACAAGAACAACAATCCTCACAGAATTTAGACGAGTAAACTCTTCACTGTTTGACTATCATATTAAACCAAACCTATATATAAAATCAATATTTCTTACTCACCGTGATTTTAAATCACGACACAGTGATTGCTAGGCGGCTCTCTTACCAACTGAGCTAAACTGACAAGTCTTATATTCCTACGAATTCATTTATTATATATACAATACAAAAGTTGCAATAATCATATTCAGTCGGAATAGAAGTAGGAGTGTGACCCTGCAGCAACCAGGCGTGTTTAATTTTTTTTTCTTCTTTTGACTTTTCCTCGGTTGCTTAATAAGCCAGAAACCCAAAGGAAACAAAAGTCGTCCATCTCCTAGACTGGTTGCCAACCAAGGCTGAAGAACAGTCTGTACTGCTATTTACCCATATTAACCGTTAAGCCACCAGCAACCAAGGGAAACAAAAGTTGTCCATCTCCTAGAGGGTTGCCAACCAAGGCTGAAGAGCAGTCTGTCCTGCTATTTACCCATATTAACCGTTAGGCCACCAGCAACCAAGGGAAACAAAAGTAGTCCATCTCCTAGACTGGTTGCCAACCAAGGCTGAAGAACACAGTCTGTACTGTAAATCTGTAAATGTTTTTGTTTAAATTTTAAGTTCTATTTCTCTTAGCTTAGTAAGCCAACCTAATGGAAAGATAAGTGTCGCCATAGATTTGTTCCGTGATTAATATCTTTTGTCAATCGCCCAGTGTTCCCAGCCTCTTCCTCCATCCCGAGAGCCTCTTTAAGTCCTTCTGAACGTAATGTAAGTACAGCAAGAAGCTCATTAAATGTCCCTTGATTCCTTTTTTCCCTCGCAGACTAGAACCAACAGAATTACGGCCGCAGATTTAATCACAGCTGAAGTGTCCACACCCCTGGCGACAGCAAACCAGACCCCAAAAAATAAATAATAATCGTCTTGAGTCATGGTTCATGACGGAGAGCAGGTTAAGAAAAGACTTTTTTAATTTAAAAAAAACATTTGGTCTTATGTGGAGAAAGGCGGTACTTTTTTGTCTTGCGTGAGCGTCTCACTAAACTTGGGAGTAAGTAGGTCGCATCTAAAATTATGCTATTTAATTCCGGCTATTATTTTTATGACTCAAAACATCAAAGCGCCGCAGTAATGTAGTTTAATATGGCTTTCTTTTTCTTTCATTGCTTTCATTTATTTTCCGGAAATATTTTAAATGGGCGTCAATTCAGATTCCAGCATTGCTTTATAGATATCTACTTATATAATGAACAATGTGATTGTCTTGGTTCTCTGTCCGTAACCATGGTCTTTTCCACTTAACGGTGAGAATTTCGCTGATAAAAATATCTCCTACCCAGCATTTTAAACAATGGACTCTTTCACTGAAGAGACTTCACTAGTTTTTCTTTATTGTTTATTTTAACCATACTTCCCTGTACCAAAGGGGACGCGAGTTCGAGTCTCGCTGAGAGCTTAATCTTTATTCTTTTCCTGATCCGCGCTGTTTAGTTACTGCCGTAGATCAACGACCAAGGTTAAGTTGTGATGAAAAGTTATTGAAAAATTAAGATGTTGTTTGTGCTGTTAACACATGCGTATAATAACATCGTAATCCATGTACGTGTTACATTGCTTTCTGGCTAGTCACATAGTGTTTTTAGGTGTTTGTAATTTTCGCATTCACTAAATGGAACATATAATTGTATCTATACTCTAAAGGGCTGCTCACAACAGGCACATAACAGATACTACTTGACTTGGGCTGAGTGGTGAGTAAATCAGCAATGACCGACCAAAAAAGTCACTTTGGTTTGTTCACGCTGGCCCAATTAAACAGCTTGGTGTCCCAAATGAGCGAAGGAAATTATTATAAATATACTTGATTTGTTTTGTTTTTTCCAGATTTGGCTCCAATAAACGGATCCAGCGTTCCAATTTTCCAATTAATCGGTATCTATTGTTGATGTGATTAAATATTTGAATATCTGGTTCTTATGGCAGAGTTTTCAAGGACTAGACAAGAGAAAAATCCATTTGTTCGGCTTAGAACATCATTAACTCGATTTGTTTTTAACTTCCGAGACAAATTTCCATTGTAACGAAACCTTTTTAACTGATAGAAGATCTGATAAAGTTGAAACCTGAAATAGTAATAACTTTAAAATCTGCTAATGGCAAGTCCACCATATATTATTCGCATGATAACATATTTTGGCATTATTAAGATCCTTCACTAAAGACCAGGGCTGGATTAAGACCACAATGGGCCCTACGCCACCCA
>VCCN01001082.1:2710813-2723954 GCA_006491835.1 Architeuthis dux | reverse complement strand
TCTTCTATATGTTCCAAATTGTCTGCGTAATCTATCAAGTACAGCGTCTATACTAGTTACCTCCCCTTTTTGAAAACCTAAACCAAACAATTACCAAAAATAAACAAACAAAGGGTCTTATAACCAGGATTTGTTTAAATCTTAAAGCATTTGAAATACTTCTTTTTCAGAACGTGAAATCCGACTTGAGTGCCACAGTTAACAATAGCATTCTTTACTACAGCGTCACTAATATGAGGTAAGTGGAGAAAAAATAATTTTTGTAAATTTCGGTTAACGTACTTGAACGTAAGTACTTGAAATAGGCTTTTTTGACGGCAGTTAATTGCGTCATTAAGTCAGCTTCAGTTTAGTTGGGCAAGGATTAAACTAATAAGAAAATTGGTAATTAAATTTGGTATGACCGATATCAGAATAAAGATTATTTTTTTAAATATTGATATTTTCGTATATAACCATCTTTTCATTTAGGCTGTTCCATGCGTTTGCTACTCTTGCCGAGAGGGACATTTTTTCTAACATTAGTGGAGGTCTGAATTTGTAGTTTATGTCTGTGTCCTCTGGTTTTACTGCAGATAGATGAAGTCAGCATTTTCTTATCAGGGCATTTTGAGCAATGAACGTCAGTATCCACTCTATGTATGTTGTTCGGGATTCTATAGACCTCTAGTAGGTCAGCACGCTTTCTTCTGTATTCAAGGGTCTCTAGATTAAGTTGTTTTAATCTTTCAGTGTAAGATATATCCCCCGGTCTCGATTAAGTGTCAAGTCTCAAACCCGTTTTCTTTCTCCAAAGTAAATAGTCTGCAAGACTAACTAACTAACCATTGCTCTACGACGAGAAGACTTACTTATGTTTACTAAACTTATCTTAGTTTGACACAAGGCCAGCAGTATGGGACTCCCAGCTAGCATTTATTATATTTTTCTTTTTTTATTTATCGAAGAATTGTATGAGTATTTTTGTTGTTATTCCCATTGCGACATTCGACCAATATTTTTTATTGGGATTTATCCGATACATTCCCAAAACCAAAGACGCTGTACATTGAATCGACGTCTTAATTGCAATGAAAGAATACTTTCAGTATCACGATGAAGAGAAAAACATCTGTTTTTTTATGGCTCCAGTAAAATATAGGGTGTCACTCCCGATTTGTCCCAAAATTAATGCCACTTCTAAGGGAAGCAACTGTTAAATTATTATTATTATTATTAAATTACTATTAAAAGCAACTATTAAATAGTTGCTTCCTTTAGATAGGACTGGCGTTAATTTGGGGACAAATTGGGCGTTATTTATAGGACTTATATACGAGGAACAACGGGAAGCTACGAGAAGCAAAGGGAATCTTCTTCTTTTAAAAAGATTTTATACCGAGGTTTTTGGTGATTAATTAAAGAATTTAGGGTTAGGGGGTAGGGTTAGGTTTATTATTTGATTAGTACATTGTTACTGGTAGTGAATGATATTTTTGCTTCGCTTTTAGTTGCTTCCCTTTGCTTCTTGTAACGTAATTTCAAAAAAGCTTTTATACTTTTAATTAAGCTTGTAATTAAAGAATTCCGGGTTGGGGGGTTAGGGTTATGGTTATTCATCGATTAGAGCAATTGTTACTGGTAATAAATGATGTTTTTGCATTGCATTTATTTGCTTCCAGTTGCTTTTCGTATTTTACCATTGACCCGTTTTTTTTATGAATTACTGTAATACAATCTTTTGTGGCCTTGTGCCAGACTAAGTTAATCTTCGTAAATAACTAAAAGTTTTTTTGCTTATTTTTAAGCTATGAAATCGGCGACGCTGGTGGCCACTACCTGCGACATCAAGACGTAAGTAACTTCTTCCTAAGAACAACAAATAAAGATTTATTGGTTATACGAGGGTCGCTCAAAAAGTAATGCCGGTCCTTCTTTAATTACAATAGATTTAATAGTAGAAGCACAACAAAAACTACCAAAATGAACACAATGAACGATAAAGTGGCGCATACATTCCGCCATTTTCACGGAAGTACGTCTTACATGAATTATCTCCCTTTTGGTTCGAAAAATGGCACAGAAATAAACAAATTTTAAATTCTAAAATGTTTGGCACAATGTAGGGAAGGTTGTCCTGATGTAAATTGAAAAATTTCACACCCTCGTTAAAAACGATGCACAAATAAAAATAAAATTTTTAAAGAATCTTTAAAAAAAGTTTAACATTGAGTGAGCCAGGGTGTGAAACTTTGCAATCAGGACCACCTCCCCTACGTTGTGCACCAACCCGAACCCTAACCCTAACAAAATTTTAATTATTGAACGAATTAAAATTTTAAAATGAGAAAATGTAAGCCGTACCACCTTAAAAATGGCAGAACGTTTGTAACCACTTCATCATTATAGTTACATTGTAAACAGAACCTCGCTCCTAAAACCTTAAAAGATTAACACTTTTCAAAACTGACAAATTCCTTGGGTACCTCCCAAAATTCTTATGGATTGAATGCACAAACAATTACTCGCGAAAACTTTTTTTCCGATTTTTAAGAGGTTAAAAACTGAGACCCCTTTCCTTAAAAAGTGCCGATAATAGATATGCACTAATATATTTAATACAAAATGCATCGTATTTGCCGGTCTATAAGACGCATATTTTACAAAGTCATGCCGTATTTTTTAATTTGCTTGTTGTATTTTTTAATTTGCTTGCCGTATTTATTTTTAATTTGCTTGCTGTATTTTTTAATTTGCTTGCCGTATTTTTTATTTGCTCGCCGTGTTCTGTAATTTGTTTGCCGTATTTTTTAATTTGCTAGCCATATTCGTTAATTTGCTCGCTGTTCTATAATTTGCTTGTCGTATTTTTTAATTTGCTTGCCGTATTCGTTAATTTGCTCGCTGTTCTATAATTTGCTTGCCGTATTTTTTAATTTGCTTGCCGTATTCGTTAATTTGCTAGCTGTTCTATAATTTGCTTGTCGTATTTATTTTTAATTTGCTTGCTGTATATTTTAATTTGCCCGCCGTATTTATTTTTAATTTGCTTGCTGTATTTGTTAATTTGCTTGTCGTATTTTTTCATTTGTTTGCCATATTCTTTAATTTGCTTGCAGTATTTTTTTGTATTTGCTCTCAATGTTCTGTAATTTGCTTGCCGTGTTTTGCTCTAATTTGCTTGTCATATTTGTTTAATTTGCTTGCCGAATTCTTTAACTTGCTTGCCTTATTCATCAATTCTTTTTTCAATTTGCTTGCCTTACTTTTCAATTTGCGAGGGAAAAGTCGTAAATCTTGGATGCCAGCGTTCTTGTATGCATCACTATGTCCCTTAAATAAGTCACTTTACCGTTCAAAATCCCTAAACAGTTTACATTGCAGGTAAACCCTCTCCGACCGGTCTTTAACATGGTTGTTGACAACTTTATAGTCCCATTCCTTAATGGTAAGTAAGAATTTATTTGGAATTATTTCCATATTTTCTTTGCTTGTTGTGGCGATCTCTGTTTTGCTTGAAACAGACGACTGATTGTAACGAAAAGACTCATACGGTATACAACGAACAACTAGAGAGCGCATATCTCTGCCAACGCCATTGTCAGGGGAAGTAATTGTGCATGGATCCGTCCCAAAATTTGAACAGTTCTTCCGTAGTCTATTGTCCACCCTTCCACAGAATTTCATTGAGATTCGCTCAGAACTTTTGGAAATATTGTGTGGACAAGACATGGACTTTTGGCGATATTATGTTGTGTGGACATATAACTACGATGGAGTGAAGGTAAATTTGTATCGATCTGCCCCAAAGTTTAATCACTTCTTCCGTAGCCTAATATCCACATTTAAAAAAATATTGGTTGAAATTCATTCAGAACTTTTGGAGATATCGTGTGGACAGTAATGAGTGTATACGTAAATGTATGGGAAAAAAACAGAAGAATATCTCTCAACCAAAATAATTTCCTGGATCCGCCCCAAAATCTAACCACTCCTTCCTTGCCCCATTGCCCACCCTTCCAAAAGATTTCATTGAAATCTATTGAGTACTTTCGGAGATATCGTGTAGACAGTCAGACGGACGCGACCAAATACATATACCTCTCCAACTTCGTTAGCAGATGTAATAACAACGGATTTGGTAATGATCGATCGATTGGTTATTCAAATGTATATCTGAATTAAAGGAAAACTCGTGTATATATAGAGGCAAAATAGCCTTATCTGTGTCATGTCACTAGTTGATCTTCCTTAACCTAGAGATGCCATGAAGGGCCCTTGACGATATCATAGATCATAGAACCAAGAAGATAATTCCATTGTATAAAATTAAGCTTCTTCTGGAGAATTTATATTCTAACTAGCGTAGTACCCGCCAATAATGACGCGATTATTTACATATGGATAAATTATACAAATATATATTTTTGTATAAATGTATTTATAGCAAACATAAAAATGCATACCTGTTGCGAAATTTATTTTTCTGCCGATTTTCTACAACTCTTCGTGTTTTCTGTTTTTTAATAATTTTAAAACAATAAGGCAACAGAATCGAGGGAGAAAAACAAATTTGTTTTTTAATATGAGAAAAAACATCAGTTTTATTCATGGAAAATCGGAGATGCCTATATTTAGTGGAATTGTTTTCCGTGCTACTAGTAAGAAACCAGCAGCAGCTGCTGTTAGTAGAAGTAGTGGTAGTTGTGATATAGACGCGAACATACAGACACAGTTGCTTTACCTCCTTCCTCTCTTTGTTTGCTTTAGCGTGACTGAAATCAGCCAACAAACAAACAAACAAAAAAGTGACATAAACTTTTATAAGATTCATGTTGCGAAATCCTGCTATAGTATCTGTGCGCTCTGACTAGGAATCAAGGTTTCGGTCCAAGACCTTCTGTCTAGTATCAAAGTATTGTATCAGTGGGCTCTAATCAGATATGTTGCTTGTTATTTTTGCAGAAATTGGTGCTGAAGGAATGCCGTTGGTTATTCCCAGGAAAGTCGCGTTTAATCATACAGAACTCCGTATTGTCGAGGTAAGTAGTTTTGTCACGTTACCATAGAGGACACTACAAGAGAGGGGATTACTGTGTTACAAGAGAGGGGGTTAATGTGTTACAAGAGAGGGGGTTACTGTGTTGTATAGTACCCCACTATACATAAGTCCTGGACTTCGACAGAAAGGAAACACGAAGACCCGCCTGCAAAAACATCTGGACACACCCCTATTACACAACATACATCTTTGTCGGCCGGATAGTGAAGAGTGGAAGAGAGAAGACAAGGAGAACCGCCAGGGTGTTCCCTAGCAGGGACAGCGGTCTCGGGCCTCAACGGCTCCGCTGATGTCTGCGTCTTCCTTGAGTGTCGAGATTTCTGTCCACTTCCCCAGGAGGGATGATTGTCTTCTGCTTTATAGATCTCCCCAACGCACACGTGGTGTCACGTGGTCCCCATTTCCTGTTTACAACCTGATGCAATATACCCATCTCCTAAGGTGACCGAGGTCACTCACATTTCCGCCACAGGTGGCTGGATACACAAATCATAACAACTGTTTATAAGTATTTCAGCTTTTAGATGCATCCACACATCTCTATAAGACACTTTTCTGACGGTCCCTAATATGTTAAATATGGGACAAAATGGAGGTCATTCAAGCTAAGCTATATATGAAATTTGCTTAAGTATCGGGTTGTCCTGAAAGAAATGTCGATTTGGAACGGCGAGTAAAGAACCAGTTCTGTAAAGCACGAGTGGGACGTATGTGTCCCAAACATAAAGTAAATTAGATTTTCCCGGCTTTTACAACCGAAGACAATGACGTCATCATAGTAAGAAACCCACGCAGAAATTAGTTCACATTACATGACGTCTGGTTTGGTTGGCCCCCAAAAGTATGGAAGCTCATCCGCCGAATAGGTTCCACAGGCGCCCAACGTCATGACGAACCGCGCGAGACCGCCTGATTCTTCCAGCGTGTGTCGATGACAGTCGTCTATTCTCCATAGTAACAGCGAGAATGGACATAGTTTTTTAAAAAATGACATATTTTGCTCACAGAAAGAGAAAGTTAAAGAAGGAAAGAATGACGTCACTTTAATCCAACGGAAAATTATCATAGACACTTTTTTTTAGGAAAGACGTGTAGTCGAAGTGATCTGCTAATTCCGTGTTTTTCATCTGTACCAAGATGAATGTCTAATGGGACAAATATGTCCCATTATGATTTGGGTTCTTCAAAAAAAGGAAATCTTTTGATTTGGTAAAAGAATAGTTTTCTTTAACCATTAAATAAAAATTCAAACGTGTTTGGCTTTTTTTATACTCTCTTAAAAATCCAGACTAAGCACTTTAATAGGTTAGTCTTGAAAGGGTTAATGAAAGTCTGTGACGTTGACTTCAATGCAATTCTGCCAACTTGTAGAAATGTTGTTGATTCTTCTGCTCCAGAAATCAGAATTTCTGGGGTCACTGAACTCCCTGAATACATCTTCTGGCTGGTTATGAAAGCACTTATTGTTCAAAGAGGTATCGAAGGACTTGACGACGAGATAATTAGCAGAGGAATGGGGAGGGGTCTTTTTCGTTAGTCCCCATCAAAAGCTAACGTCCCTGAATTTAAAGTACGGTAGCCTAAAAAGAAAGAAAAAAGATTAAGTTGCATTTTCCTTTTCTTGCCGATTAGAAACATGGTTGTCAAAGGATGCTCTGCTCTATATTGCTAATTCTTTCTTATTTCGAACTTTTGACAGCATTAGCAAGATTGAACGTTCGGGGGAAAGGTTGAAATGTTTTTGATTCTCCAAGATCCAATTGCTGTTAAAATTTGATTTTGGAGAATCAAAAACATTTCAACCTTTCTCCCGAACGGTCACTCTTGTATATCTTTTTAGTCGAGTTCCAGATCAGTTAAGTTGTCAAATCTTTGCAGCTTTGTTCGGGGTTGATGCTAATGCTGTCAAACGTTCGAAATAAGAAAAAGTTAGCAATATAGGACATTTTTAGTCTCTTTTGCCAATAACAGGGCGCCTTGACAGGCTTGATGGCTGAGATAGTGGCGTATTTGACACCGACGTCAGTGGTCGATGTTCAAAACCAGGATATTGAATACTGATTTTCAAGGCAAGCATGCCCTCCCCACCCCAAACGTTAGCGCAACACAATCTTCCTACATCCATTTTCACTCCTATCTGACTTTGTACCATACTAAGCTAACTTTAGTAGACGCAAATAGATGCTCACCTCAAAAATGCCTGCAATCTTAAAAACACAAAAAGACGCGTTTAGTATAACTTAATGACTTCGGTGGCCATTAAGCTCAATGTCAAGTCACTTCCTATTTATAAAGTTTATATTATAATAATTTGCAAATAAATAAGGGAAACTACTCTTCAATTAGCATTTAATATACCTGGAGTTATCTCCCTTGAAAAATCGGGCCATTATTATATAGATCGGGGTGAGCGTGAATGCAGATCCCACACTATTATTAATAAGGTACAAATTGAACTGGAAATTGCTTTATTCTTCAAGTTAGAGCATTTTAACAGTATCTTGCTACGATGTGCCGTTTTTGCAGTGTTACGGTAACAAACATACAGAAATTGGAACATTATGATGTGGATGCCAACTTGGAAAAATCCACTTTCTCATAATCATTTGTTCGCAAATTCAGTATCATTAGATAATCCTTACGGCACCGTAGGATATACAGGTTGAGTACCTATTATCTGAAACTACGAAAACCGAAATGTTCCAAAATCCGTAATTTCTTTGAAAGCCAAAATGATATCACTTGTTGAAAATTCCACATTTGGCCTCACTGTAGTATGACTTAAAGACGAGAGATGAGGCCGATTTACAAGACATTCAACTCATTCTGACTACAGTAAAAGCTTGGTTATCTTTATGTAACACTTTAGAAACGTAAAACTATATTCACATCACAAAGTGTGAAAGATGAAACAAGCCCCAATCAAAACAAATTATAGTCACCACCAGACCTACATGCATTAATCACTGTATGTTTTGCTTATTCTCTCATATGTACAAAGATATTATTAAAAGTGACAAAAAAGGCTACAGATACATCTATGAGTAGTGAGGCTGCAGATACCTCTATAGCACTGATAAGTAAAAGAGAAATCGTTTATGTTTATCTCATTATGTACATATATGCAAATATTCCAAAATCCGGGGAAAAAATGAAATTCGAAACACTTCAGACTCCCAGGCATTTCAGATAAGGGAGGTGTAGCCATGGGGACACCCCTATAACCTGTATTAATTGCGTATCAAAATATCAGAAGTTACAGCAATTAAGATTTATCAGAACGTTTCAAATAAGCTAAGTGGATAACAAATAGGCTTTTGGTGAGCATTTGCACCAGTCAGTGGTATGTTTTTGCGTGTCTTTTTATTAGAATATTACCCGTCAAAAGTGATGGGATTAGTTACGTGTGGATCGGCACATCTGCCGATGATCAAAGTATCTGTGCGCTCTGACTAGGGATCAAGGTGTCGGTCCCAGGCCTTCTGCCTAGGATCAAAGTGTTGTATCTGTGAGCTTCTAACGGAAGTTACGCACTGAGAAACAAAGACAAAAACTGAAAAGGTCACAGTTCAATGTATATATAGAGAGAATGCATTGTATCCTAGGCAAACAAACTGTTCGTTGGTGTGTGACCATGAAAGTAATAACAATTTAATGCCATAAATACCTTAAAACCTCACCTTTCTCTCTGTAATATATCCGTTTAGCTTGTTAGAAACCGTCAACCAAAACTGTCAACATAGGTTTCTTCAGTTTTTAAGTCGGCCTGGCTGGCTGACTATTTTTCTAGGTGTGTGTCGCGCACACGGACTGCACCAATGGAGCTAAACCATTTACTCCTTATTATGTCTAGAAAAAACTTTTTTTTGTTTTTTGAAAATCCCACCCCCATAGGTGTTTAGTGGGGTGTTCAATTTACAATGTAAGTGTATCCTAAATTGGTTCCTTATTCTGTGTCTGGTTTTTGAAAATTTGGACTTTTTTAGTGATCACCGCCCAACAAACGGTGAGATAAGTAACTTATTCATTGATCACCCCCTTTTCCAATTTGTTAATTGATCACCCCGACCACGACATGCTGCCAAAAGACGTTGGTCACGTGTTTGTTTTGTTTTTCTGTTTCATCATAGATGAGTGAGAATATCTTAAGTTAAATTATAGACTCCCACAGTAATTCTCCCTATACTAATTCATCTGCGATCTTTTACTCCGATCTTATGGCTGACACCAGAAAAGAAATTGACAGTCTAGTTCTAGGGCTACACCTCCCTATTGCATTTAAAGGGGTAGGGTCCCTATTTACCTTAACCCCCCATGAGAAAAGGATGTGACACAAGGTCGGTTTAATGTGGGGATACCACACACGTGGGCGTGTGGGTAGGAACACCTCAAAAGATTCTCTCTAGTTCTCGCAACTATTGTCGCAGGGACATCAGAGCTCTTGACTTGAGGTCTCAGGACGTATCCTGAGCCCCTGTCAAACCTCAACAGTGCATGTCTTAAAGGGGTATTGTCATGTCCATTGCCTGATGCCCGAGGCATCCCAAAAAGGGAAGTGCCGAGGGAATTGGTCAATTTCTGGAACCACCCACACATAAGCGTGAAGGATCCCACATTGAACCCCGAATGTGTGTCACATTCTGCCTTCGTGGGGAGGTTGGTAAATACCTTCTTACTTTGCACATTAAATAGTATTAACTTCGATTTGTGTATGTTGTTTAACAGTATGGGACAGGCCAGGGATATTTTAAAGTCGGTAAACAGGGATGCACTGCGTTTATTTCTTTTGCGTCTGAAAATAATAGCATAATGGTACTATACATTGTACCCTGAAAATGAAGGCCAATGGAAACGGGTGCTTATCAGTGCTATTCCAAACGTACCCTGATGTGGAGAATGAAGCAACAATATTCTTGATTATTAATTCTGTATTGCTATTATCCTTCATCTTAATCTTTTAGTTATTTCTTCATCCCAATTTAACTCGGGCCGTCGATCTACGGCAGTGAGTAAATTACGGATCGGAAATAAAGAATAAGCTCTAGGTAAGATTCGAACCCACAACCCTTTTACCACAGGGCAACCTGGTTAAACGCACCAGCTGCTCTTCCATCTGAGCTACGAGAACTCGACGGCTTGGCAGATGATCAAATCTAACCTTAAACCTACTCCCAATCCTGATCTCTCCGGCGCCATATTTGTTTTGGTTTCTTATTTCCAATAATGGTTTACAATACTTCATCTAATAAATATAAAATAAAAAGATTCACAGTTAAACGCGCCTGCTGCTCTGCCATATGAGCTACGAGAACTCGGCGGCTTGGCAGAAGATCAAATCTAACCTTAAAGCTACTTTCCATCCAGATCTCTACGGCGCCATGTTTGTTTTGGTTTCTTATTTCCAATAATGGTTTACAATACTTCATCTAATAAATATAAAATAAAAAAGATACACAGTTAAACGCACCTGCTGCTTTGCCATCTGAGCTATGAGAACTCGACAGCTTGGCAGATCAAATCTAACCTTAATCCTACTCCCAATCCTGATCTCTCCGGCGCCATGTTTGTTTTGGTTTCTGAATAACAATAATGATTTACAATACTTCATCTAATAAATATGAAATAAAAAGATCATTTTCTTGATGGTGCGTTTTTAACATTTTAATCTTTCTTTTTCGACAGGATGCAGTGATTGTTGGCACGGATTTGACTATTAACCCGCTGTGATTCGGGCTGAGTGAGTTTCCAGCTAAGGAGCACCAACATATTTCGAGAGGGGTACGGGTAGGGTGGGGACATCTGGGGTTACTTTCGACTTTTTCGCATTTTTCTGGCCATATATCATCATGTATCATACATTTTTCAATAAACGTAATTCCATATAATTTGCGAGTCGTCTGCTTTCTTGTTGACAGACATTTGTTGACCCAGACATTTGAGCTTTTAAAGATATTTATAAAAATACTGTCGTTATTTTTAATGTAATTTTTGTACGAGGTGTGATTGATAAGTACATGGCATAAGGTACAAGGACATGAGTTACACAGTTCCAATTAAATTCACATACAGTTCAACTCTTTGAAAGATTACACAGAACATTTGAAGTTCATCTATTTTATTTTTTCTAGTATGATTTTCGAGACAATTAAAACTTGAGGGTAAACGACAAAGAATACAAATCAATACCACCTATGCATAAAGTCATAGGTTTAATTATTTTTATATTGATTATTCAAGTATTTTTAGATACTTTTGTACAATTATATTTTTGATTATAAATTAAATGCTTAAATCTTTTAAAAAATTTTTATCAAAATTTAATTTTCAATATATATTTTTTGACGGACTTTATGGGGGGCGCTGATAAAATAGGTGCTCTGAAAGGGGGCTGTAGTCCGAATAAAAGCTTTGGAAATATTGGTGTAACTCATGTCCTTGTACCTTAGGACACAAACTTATCAATCGCCCCTCGTATTGGCTTTCTTAAAGCTCTGCTTGTGTGAAGAGCATAGGAAGTCAGAAAACCATGTTTCTTTTTAAATAAAGCAACGGACAATGAATCTAAGCTGCGCATGTATGCGCGCCCACGCCCACGCACACACAGTGTTGCAGATTGAACACTTTTCGCACTAGATTCAGCGCGTTTCTTGTTTTGACAGTGCAAAATAGCGCTAAATTAACGCATTTGCGCTTAAGCATTTTTGGCAACTTCCTGGTTATTTTTGACCATTTTTAGTGTCTTTTGGGTGGTTTTTGGCCATTTATGTCTATTTTTTTTAAATTTAGTTTAGTTTTAGTTTTTTTGAGTTGGCAACACTGCACACACACACACTCACACGTTTTCTGAAGAAAAACAAGGGAAAAACTATCCCATACTAAAACATACTCTGTACACAAATACTGCCTGCACTGTTGTATAACGTTGTCGAATATGTCATCTATAATTGTTAGAATGAAAGAGTAATTGCAAAAGATTGATAAAAAACTTGGCTAATTCTTTTTGCCCGTGAGTGTATGTTGATAAAGCGGCAGATACAAGGTTATTAAGAAGTTTGCAGACGATTAAAACGCGTTTCGCACTAGATTCAGCGCGTTTCTTGTTTTGGCAGTGCAAAAAGAAGCGTTAAACAACAACCTTCCTGCTATTCTTGACCATTTTTAGTGTCTTTTGGGCGTTTTCTTTGCCATTTTTTGGCTAATTTTTTAAAATTTAGTTTTTTTTGCGTTGACAACACTGCACACACACATTCACACACGTGTCTGCCCTTCCAGAAGAGGGGGTGACAAAATCACATTGAAGAGAGAATAAACTTATTTGAAGCCGCCATGATGGCCTACCATGGAGCGAGGGTTAACAACCTTGTAGGGTGGCGAACAAATACCCTGGAACTTCACCAGCTAAAAACATAAACAAAATCTACAATCGTATTTCCAAGTTGAAGATGTTTATTTTCCTTGTATTCACACAAATCTTCAACACTTTAACACGTCACACGTTTCTATAATCAACGGCGGCGTTCAATTCAATGTTTATCCGCTTTTTGGTAACTTTCTTTTTGAGAAAATCTCCAATTCTCAACACCTCGTCTTTCTATAAACATCGTGCGCAACGCTTACCATTTTCTAGCCTTAATATTATTACTACTACAGTAAACCCTCGTTGTAACGGCACTACTTAATGACATACGCGTTGTAACGGCACTACTTAATGACATACGCGTTGTAACGGCACCTTTGTTTTATAGTCTCAGAGATTAGTTGGCAGCAACAGCACATGAAGATTTCAGTGCATTATTTTAAAAACTAAAATTAGTAAAGCATTAAAACAATTCTGTCTAAAGTAACATAGAAATCTGAAAAGAAATTCATCAATACACTTCGTTATAATATCCACTTGTTATAACAGCAAATTCGTTATAACGGCACTCTGAAATCCGTGCCGTAATAATGGGAGTCTACTGTAATACTGGAAAGTATCCAACCATTTAACATTAATGTAGTGTTCTGGCCAATGGTTAAAAATAAAGTTTATATGAAATTGAAATAGTAGATTAGTGTTCTCTCCCTTGTACGGTATTTATAAAAGCAAACGGGACACAA
>VCCN01001082.1:2618829-2636767 GCA_006491835.1 Architeuthis dux | reverse complement strand
GGGGGGCTGGAAACTGAGAAGAACTCTTATGGGGACTGTGGTCAACAAAAAAGGTTCAGAAGGGCTGCCGTAGAGTAATAGTGATTAAGTCAATCTCCCAAACCAGCAACTGCTATAAAGTGATAGTTAATAAGCTCATCTTGCAAGCCCTTAATAGCAAGTTCGTTCCTCTCATTGTGGCCCCGTAAGCTTAGTAAACATCTACATGTAATAGAAAAATGGTTAACAAAGCAGTCTGGCAGGCAACTGCTTGTGAGTTCAATCCTCACTAATGCAACCTTGTGCAAGACTAAGAAAATCTCTAAACACCTTCAGTTTAAAACTGGATATGCAAGATTATTATTATTATTATTATTATCATTGTATGTGGTTTAGTCGGGCTAATATTTTATTCTATGTTGCAAATGTTTTCACAACATTTCAGCAGTGTACCGTCCGGCTGTCTTAGGGAGTTCTTTGTTCTGGAATGTGGAAACTGGTTCCTGCGACGCAAGCTCCTTGAGAACAAGAACAGAGGGTACATGGCTAAAACGGGAAAAGATGAACAACATAAAAGAGCAAAATAGTCCAACTGAACCACAAACAATAATTAAAACACCCGACAAAATTCAGACAAGAACTAGTATCATCATCGACTAACCCAAATTACTCTGGATGACAAAAATGAACAAATCCCGCTGTGATGAAAAAATTACAAAATGATCAAATTTGGATGATTTTTTTAAATTTAAAAAAAAATTTGTTTATCTGGACTGTAAATTCATTCTTTGATTTCAGAAGAGGTTTTCAGAGAAAAACAGAGGGGAATTAAAAATGCCCTCTTCGATCCTAAACCAATTAAAAAAAATCAAGAGACCTCGCTTACAGAAAAAAAAGAAAAAAAAAAAAAAAAAAAAAAAAAAAAAAAAAAAAAAAAAATCAAATTTTCACCTATAATAAGGCAAAGTTTAAATACTATAATTTCCCAGCATCAAGGACACACTGGCCTCAAGGATGCACCCCTTTTTGGAGAGAATAAAAATGGGGTGGGCCTATGGAAAAAAATGAACTTTCGGTCTGTAGGAGGCGGAGTAAATTTTCAAGACTTATTTCGGGGGGAAAACAAATAACTTTGACGCCAGGGAAATACAGTAAATCTAAATAAGATGACAATTTTGCTTTCTCATTTCATTCGTTCATTGCTTGGTCATCATTGAAATTAACAGAAAGCAACACACAATGTGTGTGTCTGCATAGAAAAAAGACTTTAATTCAAGTGTAAATGACTGTATTTTGTGAAGCCAATCAGGAAAAGAGGTTCAAAACAAAGATCAATGACATGGCAAGCGAATAGGCAATCGTTATTCTGACGTTCATTTAGGTAACACTCGCAAGTTGAGGGGTTTTGGGGGGGGATGAAAGCAAAAGAGAACCCTTAATCAAAAACATTCCAACAGTGCAAGAAAGCCACAAAAACAAGCTTAACAAAATGGTTACTATTCATCAAGAACTCTTGGAAATGAATAAAAAAAAACAGATGATGTTTTCTCAGATAAAGTTTTTTTGGGTTTTTTTCTGTTCATTATTGCATCATTTCTTTAACTATTTTATTCATCTTGGTCACTTTTAACCCAATGTTTTAGGCAATATATTCTTCAGTCTTAGCATGTGAAGTGAGTGACACCACCTCTGGTGCTTGTCGCCTCTAAGTCAATTTCACATATTGTAAACCTCGAAGAACTTTGAAGTCTAGCCAAGACAGAGAAAGTTGTGATATGTGGAAACACGGGCAGATACAGCTGAAGCTGTAGCCAGTGTAAGGGCACTATTTATTTATTTTTATTCTTCAGTTTTCCTCAGCAAACAGATCAAGGGTCAATGCTAAGCCATTGGCTTCGGCAGTGTGAATAGGGGACAATACAAAGCCAATTGCAAAATCATTGGCTTTGGCACTGTGAACACCTCCCATAATAGGGGTTAAGAAAAGGCCATTCCCTTAATAACAATTAGTTCTTCCAGTTCAACTTTTCTCACATTAACATTACTAACACAAGACTGTAGCATGTAGAATTATGACTGGGTTAGACCAGTGGTTCTCAAACTGTGCCACAGCCCAATTGTGTAAATCTTTTCAAAATACGAAAACATTTCGAGCTTTGAATGTGTCCAGTACGGGTATTATGTCTCTTCCGCATACAGACTTGCCAATCTAGTGGTTTTATCGCTAGATTTGGTGCGATCTCAACCTTTTTAACGACAAATGAAAAGAAAAAGTGATCAGTACGTATGTCAGTATGCTGATATAAAAGTATAGTTCATTGACTACCGAAATGTTTTTGTCTCATTCATTTCATTTTTACAATTGGTGTACTGCTCAAGTCAAATATATTTCTTAGTGTGCCGTTATGCAATAAAGGTTGAGAACCACTGCTTTAGACTGTGGCATTGAGAGTTGAAAGAGAAGAAATGAAAAATGTATGAAACAACTTCTAAAAAGACCACCAGATGCGACATACACCCAATGAAGGCCAAAGAATGTATCAGTCAAAATGCAGTGTTAAAAGAGTAGAAAGATGAAAATAATAGCACTTCTCACCACCGAGAAAAAAGAAAACAAAAATAGAATAACAAAGATGAAGATGTTAGTCGGAAAAAGATGAAGAACAACACAAGATGATACACAGCCTCTTTGTGCCACCGATTTAAATACGAGATGCCAAGTTCTCCTTTTAACCTTTTGCACTCTGTAGGCGACTTCATTCACCGAGCAAAAAGTTTGTTCTGCCACTGTAGGCAACTCCGATCGAATGATAGTGTTTGAATTTCATGGTTGTAGTCATGTCAATTTCAGTCATACATGAACAGACACACAAGTTAAAGGCTTTCAAAGTTACTGAGTGCACAAAATCTTGGCACCCTTGAAAAAGAATGCAGAGTGCTATTGGTTAAGTCCAAAATATTATTATTGCTCCAACTGGTTCTGTCTATTTGCTTTCTCAACTTTACCCATTCACTTTACACATTTTATTTCACAGGGTAATATCAGCTTACGCACATCTAAATTATAAGGATCTGATGTTTGTAACCATAACACAGCAAAAATGGCATATCATAGAAAGATCATTGGTGGTGCAATACCTTTAAAATTAAATTACATCTTCATAATATTGAGGTGTCTGCATTCGTACTCACCCTGGTGAGCTATATGATCCAATTTTTCAAGGGAGATAACACCAAGTATATTAAATGCTAAGTATAGAGCAGTTTACCGTATTTATTTTTTTGGCAAATAATTATAATATAATAGATTCTATAAATAGGAAGTGACTTGACAGAGCTTAATGGCTTCTGAAAGTGGCCTTTGATCGAGTGTTACTAATTCTAGCAGTGACATTTGATAGATTCTCTGGATGGCAAAAGGGGACAACAGTAAATATCCTAACTCAGTGCCTCTTAAGCTGATTAATGATTCACCCAAGGGTGAATGAGATTATTTTAGGGGTTAATCAAGAGTGAATGAAACTAGAGGGGTGAATATCTTAATTTACGCTACTATTTGTTTTTTCAATAATTAAAAATAAGTTATTGCCATTAAAGTGGTTGTAAGCTCTTACTGCTTTTTAAAAATCATAAGGAAATTTAGTTGCGGGTGAATGAAATTTTGTGATAAAGACTCAAGGGTGAGTGACACTGAAATAGTACAAGAAGCACTGGCTGAACTGATTTGACGTGATCAAGCATGACACCTATCCATTTACTTACCTAGAGACACTTCTTTCACTCTTTATGTTCAAGGTTCTACATTCTCCAATCCCTGTCTATATATATCACAAAGTCAAACATTTATAAATGCTGGACATTAGGTAGGTTTTTTGTAAAATTAGTCAATGGTCAAGCGTTTGGTATATCGGGGCCTATGCAAGTGGGGATATGGCTGGTGCATTACTCCGGGGCCTAGAGGGCAAAAGGGTGCCCCCGAGAGTTTCTTGGATAGAAGTCGATAAGATATGTCCATAAATAAGATAGATCGACTATTGTTTACTGCCAAGCGAATAGAGTATAGCATGCTAAGAGGGTTATAGCAAATGAAAACAGTAGGGTTAAAGGACGAGGGTGTTTGTGTATTGGGTGTGGGGACCAGCTTTGCACCGCCTTATAAAATTCCTCTGGGGCCTGTACAGGACCATCTGGTGGGTTTTGTAGTTGTTTGCCATTCAGCCAGTTTTAATTTTCATTGCGGGGTTGAATTGTCTTCAGATGAAGATTAGTGGATTAATATTCATTAAACAGACCCTGTTTTTTAAGTGGATTAATTTGTATATGTTCGCTCTTTACTTTTCTTCGTTTTCTTTTCATCATATATTTTATATTTCAAGAATTTTATGTGGATTAATAAAGACCAAAGTGTCCTTGCTTTAGAAGTGTAATAATTTGTATCTGTTTAATACAATTTTCACTCTTTACTTTTCATCGTTTGTTTTTATATTTCAATTATATATTAAGCCTTGATCCAGAAATCCGGGTCACCTCCGCTTGCAAGCTTGCTGGATAAACGATCCGGTACTGTAGATGATAATTTTGCAGCCAATACGGAATCAGTAAGGTGAAGTTCCTTTGCACGTTTGGGAATCTGTCAGAAAGGCACAGTACATTGATCAGACATTGGTCGACTGTTTCTAAGACGGATGTATCTTTTGTGACGGTTTCTAGATAAGTGGATTGCCAAAGAGATTTTTTCGCCCCTGCTGTTAGTTGACGGCTTCGATTTATTTTTCAGGGTGATGATGATTTGTTTTTGCTTTTTTTTCCGATATTGAAAAATCGGTGCGGTCAACAGAGCAGGATACCAATGAAGAGGAAATGCATGGGAGAATGTTAAAGTGCATGTTAAATAGTGTGGTGTCTGCGTTCACACTCATCCCAATAATCTATATTATAATGTTACGATTTCTCAAGGGAGATAACCCCAAGTATATTAAATGTTTCTAAGGAGGGCATATCATTTATGATGGTTTTCTAGATGAGTGGATTCCAAAGGAGTTTTTGTTTTCTGATTGGCTTTGATTTTTTTTTTTTTTTCTAGGGCAGTGTTTTTTTTCAAAATTGAAAAATGAGTGAGTGGTCAAAAGAGCAGGGTAACAATGAAGGAGAAACCAAAAGTGATAATGTTATAGTGCAATGCTAAACTGGAGCACTCTACAAGTTCGGTTTTTGTACTAAACGGCATATCATAAAATTCATTCTTTGTTCAAAATTTTTACAGAAAAAAAGAAGAAACAAAAAGAAGAAAAAAAAAATCTTTTAAAAATTAAAAAAAAAAAATAATCACTTTTTATGAGGAGAAAGCCGTCTAAAACAGTGCTTCTTAAACTGGTGAATGATTTACCCAAGGGTGAATGAAATTATTTTATGGATGAATGAAACTAGAGGGGGTGAATGAAACATAATGGGTATTTGACAATTTATTCAGGTATTTATATATTTTCTACACTTAAAATGCTTTGCCATTAAATTCTTTGCCATTAAAATGGTTAGTAAGATCTTACTGCTTTTCAAGTGGAATGGAGCTGGAAATTTGATATGTTTTTCGGTAGAGATACCGATGGTTTTCTAATTTAGTAGGATCTTTCCTGAATTCACTATAAGTTTTAGGGGAGACCAGACGAGCTCTTGATATAAAATGAATTATGTATAAAATTATACACAAGAGAGAATAAGGCATAAGTGATCAAAAACATAAGGAAATTTAGTCGCGGATGAATGAAATTTAATGATAAAGACTCGAGAGTGAATGAAACTAATATAGTTTAAGAAGCACTGGTCCTAAGTTACAGGCATCTGTCTGATCAGTATATTTATATGTAAAAAAACTAGTAAATCTGTCCAATAATAGTTGTTACATTTGCATATGTAATGTATGTATAAATGTAACAGCCATTATGGGACAGAGGTAGTACAAGTATTGACCAATCACGGTTGACAAACAGTCAGTTGAATACTCAAGAGTAGTCTCCCCTGATGTGGTGTGCCTTTGATTTCATTTTTTTGTACTATTAGAGTTTGTGGCTTTTTATAGTCCTTTTTTTAATTGTTTCAAGAATTAACCCTTTGAATCCATAAGCCTGATATTTTAGGCTTTTTTAAAAAGTGTCTGCACCATGTACTGAAGTTCAAATGTGTTTTGTACTCGATTTTTTATGAATTTTGTAATAGATGAGACCAACAAAAGTCACGGAAAGCATAGTAGATCTACTTTGTCTACTATACAAGAAGTATTGCAGGCGCTTGGAAATAGTGACAATGACGACTTTTTGGATCAATGATTATCCGTTATAAGAGCTCACAGATGACGATGATTATCAAGAATCTGATAGTGACAGTTCGAATGCTGAAATAGATCTACATCTAGACCCATCACAGGAGCTCAGGTACATGAAGGCGTAGGGGCTCAGGTACAAGGTATCAGAAGGTGTAGGGTTCAAAGGGTTAACATAAAACGATTCCTTTCCTTGTTTAGCGATCTTGTGGCTGGAAAGTCCAAACTTCCAAATTAAAGAAAATGTCCATTCCTGTTTTTTTTCTTTCTTCCTTGTGTTTTTTATGATGATGCTTTTATAGATGATCTTTGCAATATATAAAAAAATTTGGTGATTCTCCGATTGTGAGAAAACCACTTTTAAATCACCTGTAAACGGAACAGCTCAAAATCAATCTCCTGTCGCAAAACTCCAGTCAGGACAAATTCTGAATTGAAAACAGCTGAAATTTAAAAAAAAAAAAAATAAATAAAAATAATAATCAGGTCAAGAAATCATTATTTATTCAATTAGAATGACATATCTATTTTATTAATCCTTTAATCAGAGGTTCATTATTAATGTACTATGTCATATTTGATTAGGAATTAATTGCAATTAGTTATATAGCAATATAGAATTATGGTCAGTGTGTGCAAAATTACTGTATATACCAGTATATAAGACAGATATTTAATCTTTTTTCAAAACTATACAACTATTACAATACATAACTATAGAACAAGCTCACTTCACCTGGACACCAAAGATCTTTCAAAACTATGCAAATAGTACACCACATAGCCAAACCATAAAACAAGCTCATTTCACCTGGACACCAGAGATATTTCAAAGCTATGCAAATATTACAACATAGAACAAGCTCACTTCACTTGGACACCAAAGATCTTTCAAAATTATAGCTGCACAAATTAGAAGTGCATCTTGGAAAGTGAAAAATATGGTAAATTCTGTTCCTAGTGACAAACACTGGCATCTAAAAGAAGTAACTATCACAAATACAGATTCAAAACACCAAAATTTCAATAACTAAAACTTACCCAGCCTTCGAGCCATAAGATCTCGGCAAAGATGAACATCATTAGGGCAGGTTATCACAATAAATGTTGGATTACCCTGCAACAGAGATTTTACGTTCATTCAAAATCAAATAAAACAAATAGGACGCTGAATATTCAACAACAAAAGATAAAAAGCAAGCATATAAACAAAGAACAACAACAATACACAAGATTTTGACTTACATAGAATCTAACATTTTCTACTTTTCAGACTGACAACATTCGTTAGTAGACCAGCTTTAGGTCAATTCCTAAATATTTGATGATATAAAAAGTGTTTAGTTTTTATTAATTTTTAGTTGTTTTTATCACAACATTTAACTTGGGCCGCCATTTCTACATCAACAAATAAACAGCATGATCGGAAATAAAGAGTTAGTTTCCAATGAGAATCAAACTCATATCCCTCAATCAGAGAGAAGCCGTGTTAAAAGTTGTGATAAAAACTAGTCAAAATTAAGATGAGGGTAAAAAGTCAAAATTAATAAAAATATTTTGTTACAATATTTCATCCAATCCATTTACATAAAACAACTGTTTCTCTGTCTGTCACTGTGTCTCCCCCTTAAACATTTAGTGTAGCTAAACCAAATTTGGTATGCATACTTAGTAGACCTAGTGGAAGAACTTTGACTATTTGGTTTTGCCCCAAAAAACGTTTTACGGGTTTTAGATACCCCCCCCCCTCAAACCTTTAATGTGAAAATTAATTATTTTATATGAAGGGAAACAACGCCAAACATTTCATCAAATATAGATCAAGGGAAACAAAAAATTCAACAAAAAAAATTCTAAATTCATCAATCTTTGTTTTTATGGCTACCCACCCACACCACTGATAGGGAAGGTTTTCAGCTAGTAATAAGAATAAATGATGAAATTGTTTTAGTTTTTATTAAATTATAACTTCCCAATTCGTTAAAAGTTAGCAAATCAATTCATTGAAAAAAACAATTTGAAATGGTTTAAACAAAGATAAGTGTGCTTAGTTCTGAAAGGTTTACCTTGTCATCACGCAATGAGGCTATTTGCTTTGCTGAGAGTCGACGTTTGATCACACTGCCACCAGCACTCTCAATGATAGACTGAAGGTCCTTGGGGCCAGGCACTACACTAGGGGTGATGTAGAATATAAAGCCCTGCAAGAAAAACAAAACAATTTATGACAATATGATAAAACAAAAGACAGATTATTATATTTAATAGACTGGTTAGTAATGTCTCATCACTGGCATGCTATAATTGATTTCAGTAAAAACATTTTTACAAACGAAAGAAATTAGCATCAAACGAGGCTACAAATATGAAAAGATAGCAAAATTTGTTTCATCATCAAATTTGGAGTGTCTTTACATATGCTGATAAAGATGGCATATCAAAAACAAACTTTTTATTTATCATTTTCTTCTGTATCTGCATCGTAGATAAACCCAACATTGTCTCAATCTTTAGCCATGAATTGCGAGAGAGTTTTTTTTCTTTCATTGGCAAATAGCAACTGTTTCTGAATGGAGGAATTAGGTAGTCTTGTTACATTGGCTATATATTTTAAATATCATACCTTGAAAAAATCAGATATTGGCATTGTTTTGTTATGGTTCGTAGGTCTTCGTTTGAATATCTAAAGGACCAATCTAATTCGCCAATTACCTCGGTAGCAGCTTCTACTTCTTTCTTATTGTGTTTAAGAGCGTTTTATCTTTTATAGCAGTTTGAAACCATCCGTTTAAATCATTTAAATAGGGAAAATATAGAGAAAAAATACATTCTGGTAAAGAAAAAAGTATCTACCTTGAAAAGTGGTCGAGTTCTTGCTCTTTGTAAAGAGAAAGTCAAATCACATTGCAAAACTTTCTCAGCTTCCACGTCTTTTAATGCATAAGATTCTTCATCTGAAACCAAAACAAGAAATAACAAGGTCAGTAATTAAGCAAACAGTTTATCAAATTTGAATGACATCTTCACTGACTTATAAACAATTGCTGTTCCAATAGCAGTGGTTCACCATTGCCTACAGTCAGGTGAGAGGAATCCACAAGTAAAATATTCAAACACTTCTCTTGACAAGCACTATAGATCCAAAATCAAAAAATAAATCTTAGACCTACGTCTTTCTGGTGCCCATCATAATCCCGGAAGACAACCCGAATACCATAATTCCGAATGTTGAAATCCTGAAAAATCAGAATCTCAAAAGTCTAAAATCCCAAGAAATCAAAAGACGAAATCCTGAAAACTGAAATTCCCATTGAAAAAAAAATGGTTAAACTGGCATTCCAAGGGAAATTATGAATCACCACCACCCATATATCCTGTGATGGGGGTGATAAATTAAAAAGTTGGAAAAAGGGGTGATCAATGAATAAGTTACTTCTCTCGCCTTTTGTTGGGCTGTGATCACTAAAAAAGGTTTGAATTTAAAAAGAAAACAAGCAGGCACAAACTAGTGACCAATTTAGCATAAACTTACATTGCATATTGAACCCACCTCTTAAAACCTATTTAAGGGGAGAATTTACAAAAAACAAAACATTTTCCCTATTCATTGAGGGGAGTGTGTATGCAAAATTTCAAGTTTCTACTATGAACAGTTAAGGCTACATACATATAAATGTCAGAACACATGAATAACCTAAACCCAGAAATAAACCAGCGTTGTGGGTAGCAGTGAATAATTATTAACATTATTCTCGTTAGGGTTAAGTGCAATTGTTCTTATTCTATTCATATAATACACTTTTTTATATGGTGGATTTTTTTTTCAAAATTCTTTTTTCTTTTAAGTAAATGTGTTTTTATATTTCTCAAATAAATTCCTTTTTAAAACTAAATAAATGTCTTTTAACAACTCTTTAATTATTTCTTGAATTATATTTCCAGGATTGCGGCTTTTGTGATTTCAACCTTTAGGGATTCCGATCTTTCGTGATTTCAACCTTTGGGGATTCTGATCTTTCAGGATTATAACCGAAACCCCATCGTTCAATGCCGTAACTCCTAAATTACACGCCATGATCTAAACTTAGTTTTTAAAAAATGCAGACTTACCCAGGAATTTTTCTTTAGCAATGCTGTCTTCCAGCCATTCTTTCGTGATGATATATTTACAGACATTAATGGAGACGAAGAATTTCATGGTGCGACTAAGAGATTTGGCTACAAGATGAGTACATTGACGTGGATTGTCAATAACACAACCCCCAAGTTTCTCGACAATCTGAAATAAATGAAGAAAGAAAATGATCAGAGATTGAATTTGTTAACCACAAAGAGACAGACATCAGCGGATCCGAAAGGCACAAGACCACTGTCCCTGTTGGGGACAGACTGGCAGTTCTCCTTATCTCTCTCCCACTCTTCACTCTCCGGCCGACAAAGATGTATGTTGTGTAATAAAAATATGTCCAGCTATTTTTACAAGCAAGTCTTCGAGTTTCCTTTCTATCCAAGTCCAGGACACCCCACTATACAACACTTGGATTGGGCTGAAATTTGACACACTTTTTGAAGCAGGAGTGCCATAGGCATATTGTGATCATGTTATAATAAAATGATTTTAGGATTACCAAGAGTAAAACAAAGATTACATACCACTCGTAATTTGTTGACCATACTATGACCAAAACCAGTGAACAAAACTCTTGGATTGGTCATAGATGAAGCAGGAATGGCATCGCCGAAGAGCCTGCAGGAAGAGAAAATATATACAGTCACATTAAATTCACTCTTAAATTATACATACGTTAACTTGGTAGATTTATTGTAACCACATGAATTATTATAACTAACTGGATGTATTACATTGGTACATATGAAATGTCATTTTTTGAATAGTAAGATGAAGGAAGATATAAACAGCAAATATTTAATCAAAATATGACCCATTTGAAGTGATAACCTTTTTCTAATGATAATATGCCATCTCTATAAAATTCTTTAGGTTTAATGGTCACATATTCAGTAAAAGCACAAGTTCAAAATGCTTGAAAAGATAATCTGTATGAGAAATGTCAGGTGTATATGGAGGATGCTGCAAAACTTCATATCCCAATTTTCTAAGCTTCGACACAGTCAGTAGGGAGGTGTGGCACTGTCATACATGAAGAGACAAGTTACAGGCTTTCAAAGTTACTAAGTGCACAAAATCTTGGCGCCCTTGTAAAAGAATGCCGTGCTAAAGGTTAAACAATGACATCATCATAGTTTCATTAATGTTTAACAATTCTGAAATCTAAGAAAAAAAAAATGTTATGTACAATCCATAGGACTTTTCTTACACTTTGAAGGATACAAATGATGAAATATGCACAATAAATAATGAGAGAGCTGGTTACGAAGGAAAAGGGAGAAACTAACCTTGGTTTTTTTCTAGCTGGACCTTCATCAGACAAGCAGCTTTTCAAAGCATCTTCAAAGTTTTCATTCGAAGAAAGATTCTTCTTGATGGCAGGAGTGAATCTCTGCAGAAGAAAAAGAAAGGAACAGTTTTAAAAAAGAAAAAAGAAAGAAAATCAACTTAGCCCTTTGATGACTGCCCAAAAATTGCCTATTTAAATAAATGTAATTTGGGTTTGATTGAAATATACACACATCATTTTAACAGCTTAATAATATACAAGTTAAAGAACTGGACTGTGTTTTATTCCTTTTAAGCATATTCATTTTGATAATACCTATTAATTGCAATTTGTATATTGTGCAATACTATCAAATATGGACTCAACAGTAAAAAACTGGCATTTTTTTAAAAAAACATTCCATAAATAAAACAAGTCTTATATCATGAAAATACACAAAAAATTTCAGTCAAATATCTTTTATTCCCTAAGAGTTATTGATCACTCTCCGAGTGGTGCCATTCAGCCTATTACTCTGCTGCCTTTATCATTTCTATATACAATACATAAAGTATTTATATTATAAATATGCTTTCATTTGACTTGTCTTCTCCCATTTCCTCTCCTGGCAGGGATAATTGGGTCATCATTCCTGACTTTTGGGGAGAAATGTATATAAAGAATGTGATTTTCAATACTACTACTACTACTATACATTGCCGGTTATTGCTTCTAACTGTCTCGATCGTTTTCTCCTTGTATTCCTAGCCTAGGAAGGGTTTTTTTGTCACAATCTGATTGGCTATGGTACAACAAGTATTGTTTCAAATTTTTTTTGTTTTGGATGCATTTTGTTATTGTCATAGCAACCAATACGTAATCATTCCTGGAGAAATGATTTTTGATGGATCCGTAACCAACAGGTTCAACAAATGTCTACTGTTAGAAATTGAATAGTCCCATATCCAAAAATAGAGAAAAAAAAGTGACTTAGACAGAAAGTTAGCAAAAACAAGAATATCAGAATGTGAAAACAGATTTGCTGTAAACATGATTGTCTTTTTGATGGGAATTGTAAAAAATAAAAATCCTTTTTTAACCAAAATATTACTATATTTACTTGTGTACAATGCGCAAAAATGTAATATTAAAAATTGGTGCAGAACATCATACTAGAGTGTAAAAAAAAAGTAAAAATGGTAATATATTACTGATAGTCTTACCTACAAAAATTATATATGAGAGTACTCAAGTAAATACAAAACTAATAAATGTTAGCCTGTTTAGCAGTGATCAGTCAAATCAGTCCCAATGATTGAATACATTTTTGACGGCAGACTCAAACATTGCCAAATTTTTTTTATTAGGTAGGAAAAAAGGTTTGGGTGGTAGTAGATTACTGGATGTAACACAACTGTGGAAGGTCGGAGAAGCCTCCAGTCAAAATGTAGTGATTGAAACAACAGTGAGGATACCCATATCTGGGATGGGGAGTGGAGATATAATTAAAAAGCAAATCTGCAACAAGTTAGCCTTTTAGACTAAAACTTACTTTCCAAGCATCTCGGCTTATTTTCAGGGGAGAGCACCAGCCCACTACAAGAAAAATGAATAAAAACCATGAACTTGGAAGAGATCATTGCAAAAATATATGTATATACAGGCTGTTTCAAAAAGGATGCAACTGTCTTTTTGACAACTTGTATTTAAACTATTTTAAATCTAAAAACTATTTTTTTTTACAGAAACAAATAAAAAAAGATTACAAAAATATGCTAATTACACATACATACATTTACCTTTACAAATCTAAAAACTATTTTTTAAAGCCACAAATTAAAAAAGATGCTAATTGCACATACATTTTAACTTTACAAAAGATGTTGAAAGTGATTTTCTTTAACCTGGATGTAGGTTCGTAACCGTTTCATTACATTGAAAAACAAATTCTTCCTGGGCTTAATTTTAGTAATGTATAAAAATATTTCCTGCGCCCATTCAACCCCCTCACTCTATTTTCGCTTGGGTTTTGGGTACAACATTTTTCGTGGAAAACAGAAAAACGGTAGATCTTTAAGAATAAATGGTGTGAAACTTACCCATAAGGTGTGAGACTTTGCTCAGATCCAATTTAAAGGGTTCCGTCTGGCTTAATTGAAGGTATTTATTTGGAACTGGTAGTCGCAAGGCATCAAGTTCAGCAAGAACAAGATCAACTAACCACTGGGTATTTACAACAGGGATACGCCATTCTTTTGCCTTCTCAAATTTCAGGCCTTCAGGTCTACAAGTAAAAAGCAGTAATATCTTTAGATTAAGCAAAATCCAATACAGTATGTTGTTTGGAAAGCAAGTTGTATTGTGGATATACAATATTGCCCTTTCACTTCCATATATGGTAGGTTGTAATACAAAGTTGTTCTTCCATTATACAATATCGCCTATAAATGAGTACACCCTTCCACTATTTTATAGGAATTTAATTCTCTTCTAAACCAAACATAGCAGGATTTTATTATTTCTAGTGGAACATTACACAATCAAAATAGATATTATCAGATTTATTTATGACCAAACTCTGCATCATTGAAACTGTTGCCAAAAATATGACTGCAGTTGCCGTCCAAAGATGAATACAACACCACGAAAAAATATTTTTGGCAACAGAATTTCAATGCTGGAGAGTTTGGTCATAAATAACAGCTGCCAATATCAGTTTTGATTGTGTAATGTTCCACTAGAAATAATAAAATACTGCTGTTTGGTTTCTATTAAAAAGTGGTAGGGGTGTACTCATTTGGTTTAGAAGACAATTAACTTTCTATTAAAAAGTGGTAGGGGTGTACTCATTTATGGACAATACTGTATAATGGAAGAATAACTTTGTATTACAACCTACCATATGTCAGACTATAAGACAAATGGTTTACAAGGGTATTTGGTGGACTACCGCTCACTGCAACTCATCCAAGTTCCATAACTGTTTGTATTGACCGTCGGTAGACAGACCCCTAGTCATTAGATGCAGCGTAATATTTGCATACTTTTTTCTTTTTAATTAATGCCCGTCTTATATACCAGAATATATGGTAGTTATAAACTGATCCTCCACTAGGGGAATAGATTTTATGTATTTGTATAGGCGATAGAGATAGGTGCAGAGTGGTATAGCGGTTATCGGCATGGAAAACAGAATCGTCACACCAAGTTTAAGTTTCAGCCAAAGCTGCTTGCGTTCACTTCACACTAATGCCCATGGGAAAGGTATGAATCCACTATAGGTAAATAGCAGAGCAGTTTAAGCCCTTTAGCTCTGAAAGGCAGTCCATCCTCAAAGCCTATTTGCTACCAAAAGGCTACCCTACAGGAGGGAAAAAAGGTTCAGACACGATAAAAAAGCAAATTCCTTTCTTACTCAACACTTATAATTAGTGATGTACCGGAATATCAATCCTGATGGATATCCCGCGCCGGATTCATATGGTGACAATGATAATTCTTTGCGAATCCGGCGCCGGATATCCGACCAGATTGATATTCTTGTACATTACAAGTAGGTTCAAGCTTTGCTTGTATGTCAGTGCTAATTTTTTTGTGAATCCGGCACCGGATATCCGACCAGATTGAGATTCTGGTACATCATTAATTACAAGTAGGTTCAAGCTTTGCTTTGTAATGGCAGTGACAATATTTGGTGAATCCGGCGCCGGATATCCGGCCGGATTGATATTCCGGTACATTCACTTGTTTGTAATTGCTAAATAAAAGTGAATTTCTGTGGTTTCTTAAGACAACATGGTGTTTTTTTGTTTTTTTACTTTGATCACAACACTCGTCAAGAATGCAAGTTCAAATGGAATTCTAACTAACTATAATCTTGCTTTGTTGAGATTTGAGCAAGAAAAAGTATATCAAGAATAGAAAAGATATAAAGAAGTATGGTGTAGAGGTGTCTTACCTTTTACATATAAGCACAGAGTTACAGTGTGTCAGGTAACCAGTGTATTTAGCACCAATAGCCAGAATCATCTGCTTCACCCTTTCCCGTTCCTCACCATCAAAATTTGTCATTGCAATTATCTAAAAAATAAATAAGTATAAATGAATAACAGAAAGTAAAGTTTCATTTAAAATAAAACCATCACTCAGCACTGCAACACAAGGGCATAACAATAAGCTTCAAACACAAAAATCTACAGGAGTTCAACACCACCTCTTCTCCTCCAGAGTTACCAGTCTGTGGAAACAGTCTCAGTGAGAAAACAGCCACTTCCAAAAATATAAATACTTTCAAAAGAAATCTAAAAAGAATGACATTGGCCACAATATGTTTACCTACAAATTCAGTTATCAATTATCTAAAAATCTTCCAATGGACCGACCACTAAAAATCACCAGCAAAAGAACTAGTGATGTAACGGAATATCAATCCGGATTCACAAAAATTATCACTGCCACCAGTTTAAAATTTTAGCCACCCAATATTTAACAGGCATGGATTTTAATTGAATTTAATTGAATTTTTTACTTTGGAATCCGATGCCAGATATCCGACCGGATTGATATTCCTGGTACATCATTACAAAGAACTATCTGCAGACTACTAGTATAATAACCCTTTTTGCTGGGTTTATATCTACCAGAAATAGAAGTATAGAGGTAAAATAAAAACAGGTAAATTCTTTGGTAATTATTCACCAGGTTTTATATTCTAAATTCACATGCAAAGTGTATTAAAAGTAAAAAAAATAATAAGATCATTTAAACTTTAGCACTGTATTCTTTTTCAAGGATGCCAAGATTTTGTGCACTTAGTAACTTTGAAAGCCTGTTCATGGTTGACTGAAATTGACATGACAATACAACCACAAAATTCAAACATATTATGGTTCAGCATTCAGTCGCCTGCAGCAGCCGGACAAACTTTTTGCTCGTCAAACAAAGTCGCCTACAGAGTACTAAAGGTTAAATACACAAATCAAAGGTTAAATACTAAATTACAATCATAGAAATATTTACTAAGAAAGCCTAAAATTTATTTTATTGTTTATACATATAAGTAAATGTTTTGTTAGTCAATTTTACATCAATAGAATGGCATTTATCTTGAAATAAAACATTACAATGTGCGTCATTCCATATCAAATCACCCAGAGCTCCCAGGAGTAACCAAACTGTTACCTCTCTGATTTCCCGGGGGGGGGGGGGTAGATCACAGTTGCTACTATACCAAACTTATGGGGGAATCCAAAATATTAGGTCTGTATCTCTAATAGTTTTGAAATTTAAAATTTTAGACAATTTTAAGCATTTTGCCAAACTAGCCTTTCCTTCCAAACCTCCCGCTTGGTATGTACAGCTTTGAAACGATGTGATTAGGGCTAACTTTTTCTGCAGAATTCAAAAGGGTAATCAGATCAGGTGTATCTGATGTACTTTCCCACCTACAACTGATCTGATTGCACTTTTGAATTCTTCAGAAAAGGTTAGCCCTAGTCACAAAGTTTCAAAGCAGTACATACCATATCAAAGGAGCTATAATTGTTAGAGGTTGGACAGAAAGGCTAGTTTGGCCAAATGCATAGAATTGAGTAAAAATTCAAAGATTTTTAATTTGAAAACTATTAGAGATACAGACCTAATATTTTAGATTTCTCCATAAGTTTGGTATAGAAGTATCTGCAATTTTTGAGGGTTTTTTTTCAGGAGAATCTGAGAGGGTGACCTGGGGAAAGTTCCTAAAATTGGGTGATTTGATATGGAATGACATGTATAATTCAAGAGAATTTGTATTAACTGATCAGTTTTCTATTCAAAAATAAATAAAGTCACTCACTTGATTATTACAAGGTTTCTTATCACCGTAAATGATAGGTAGATGCAGCACTTGGCACGGAGGGAACATTTTCTTCTTCACCAGAACATCGTTCAACCAATATGCTGTTACAACTCTTTTCTGGTCCCTAAGAGCCTGTCATCCAGGGGAAAAAATTAATACTCATTTATTAGTCAATTGAGTTGTGATAAAAGAAGAAAAAAACTAAAAATTAAGATGACAGAAAATAATAGAATTCAACACAAATGATCAAAAAAGCTTCCTGCTTTTAAATTGAATCAATAAATACTGGTAAATAATGTTCTACCTACGTGGTCGAGGATGACCATGTCTTCAGTTCTGAATGGTGCAGTTACACTAGAATGCCTGAAGTCATGACTTGCACAACTTGTCGGCTTCATTCTCTAG
>VCCN01001082.1:2585781-2596033 GCA_006491835.1 Architeuthis dux | reverse complement strand
TGAGAAACAGGGAAAAATTAGTGTTACTGTGATATTTTCGCCTAAAAAACTGACTGTTTGGACTACCTAGTTGAACTGTGGCTCAGACCTCGCGCACATATGAAGTTCACTGTCTTTATAGAAACATCCATATCATATTATCCATCTTTAATATTTTACTGCACAACATTTTCCTATGTATAATGCAATAAACATTATAAAATTGATGATTTGAGTTTACAGAGTAGTTTTTCATTCAATTGTGTTGCCACGCCTGCTTTTCTACTAGTCATTTACAGTTTGCACCCAGTCGACACCTATTTTATCCAATGCCCCTACCAAACTCACAAAGATGCCGCCCCGCCCCTATTGATGTTCCCTTCATTGGTACAGTTCCACAAATTCTTCTGTTACATGCATACAGAGTTCCGTCCCAAAAAACAATTTTAACCGTCCCAAAATCAAAACATTGTTTCTTTACTTTGTTATTATCATCAATAGTTGTTAGTTGTGTAGCATAATAAAGACACCATTAAAATGTTGAGGAAATAAATAATTATATTTATTTTGCTCCATTCAAATAAATTGGTTTTAAACATAACTGAAAAGTTATCTGTAAACTGTAGAGCTGCAACAATTAATTGATTAGTTAACTATTAAATTAATCCAATTACACTAATAGGGCTACCAGATTATCTCTACTCTGACAATTTTGGATGTCTGATTTTTTAAATCGGATTACACGGCTAAAAACAGACAATATCCGAAATCGGACACATCTGGCAACCCAGAAACAGTAAAAATAAAAGAAAGTATTACTTTATTAATGATTTGAAAAGTCTATATCTGAGGTTGTTTCCTGTATAGGCAGGGAGAGACATGAGGGAAATCTGATTCGAAAGAGGTAAGGGAAGTTGATTCCTAAACGACTTAACTGCTCTTTCCTACTGGTTTGCTACACATCAAACATGACTTTACTAGGAAAATAATGTTGTATGTCTTTCTTCTTCTCATCCACGTGTATTCCTCGTCAGTAGATTCCTCTATTCCCTTTATCTTAGCAAACTAATTTCTTTTCTTTGTCTTAACTATTTTTTTCTGCTTGACTACTTTGAGTTCACTTTAGGTGACTAATGAAAACTATCCCACCTTTCCAAGAATCAGGGTCGTATCTGAGAGACAAATATATACAGAGAAAAAATTTCTTTCGTCACGGGGAAGATCTTTGTTCGTCCCAAACATATTTTTACCATCCACAGGACAACGGGACAACGTTAATTTCGAGCCTGCAATGCATATTTTCATCTACACCACGTATATAAACAGCAAGTTGTGCTACATCACTTACATCCATCAATTGCAACAAAAATACTGTAAACGACTTGACTGTTTTTGAGTTGACTATTGAGATTCTAATAATTTATCAATTTTTTCTGCAACTGTTTTTCTTGAGAGGCTTATCTTTGCAATTGCTTGATGGTTTTGTGAGCAACATACATTTCTTTATAAAGTTCCCTTCTGAAAATGGCTTCGGTGACACAGCTATTTCATGGACAAACATAACTTGCCTTAACTGCAACATCACTGACTTGATGAACACATTTAAATACTGGCTGCTGTTTTTAAATGACTGCTCCAACTCCTTAAATTTGTCTTCATGTAACATTCCTCTATATTTATCATACTTCGAAGCATGGGTGCTTGTATAATGCCTTCACACAGCTACATGTTGCATACAAATCAAACATGTTGGTTTTCCATTCATTTAAACAAAAAAGTGCAAGATTTTCCACTTTCCCTGTACCACACAACACTTCATTAACTATTCTCTTCGAAAACATGATGAAAGATTTAAAAGTAAAATTATTTAACTTAGATATATGCAACATCTCAACTGCTTCGAGAGACAACACAAAACTAGTAATGTTGTATTCGAATGACTGGAGGCGGGAGCTGATCATGTCAATTTTCATGTCTAATGATAGTACTGTTCACAGTCAACAACTAAACAGCCAGCCTTTCAATAGATTTATTAACAAATAAAACTCTTGGTTAGTGACTTAGGGTTATTTTTCTTTCATTGGTAGAATTCCACTGAGTATTTTATTTCAAGGAAACACTCCTTTTTATCAGATCACTTTGACCGACATGTCATAAGCTGACTTAGCTTAATCATAACCTTGGCTAAGGTTATGTAAATAAAATTTGAAAAATAGAAAAATTAATGTATAAATTTTTAAATTCTAGAAAAAATAGCAAATATTATTCACATCATTAGAATATTAATGTATTATTTAATTATTAAAGTTTTTATTTAATTTATACCAATTTTTTTAAAAAATAATTCATATTTTTTATTCTTTTTAATTTATATTAATTTTTCTACTTTTTTTAATAATGCATTGTAAAGCACAAGATATAAGCACAATATAGTCCTTTCTCACACACACACACGCTGCTCCATGAAGGATAGCAGTTAGAGGGTGGCAGGGTGCATGTTTGACACCCCTGTTGTAAACCATTTGACTTATAGTCCAGCATACACAGTATACATGTCCATCTTGCATCTTATAAGCATGTAAAAACGGTAATTTTTACTTTTTACACCAGAACCCACGGAATAAAATAGATAACTTTTCCAAACCTAAAATGAACCACCATTTTCAAAAATCAGAGTAGATCTCAAAGATTTGATTTAAATAATTGTTCATTTTGATTCAAACAATATTGTAAAATTATTGATGAAAATATATTTTTCAACAATTTGGTTTAAATGTATGCATACATACATTAAATCAATGTCAATAAAGGAGTTACAAACAAAGCTTGAACCTATTTGCAATTAGTGATGTACCGGAATATCAATCCAGTCAGATATCCGGCACCAGATTCACAAAACTGCCACGATGTGAATCCGGCAACGGATATCCAACCGGATTGATATTCCAGTACATCACTACTTGTAATTACATGTAGTTCTACCAAGGCCACAAGCATTACATGAGTTCTACTAATTAGCGTATATAGAAACATGCATCAGTTAAAAAAAAACAAAAAAACCACCGGCTCAAGATGTAAATGAAGTGATGATTACTAAGCAATAATTTATAATAGAATTTTATAAATCAATCTTTATTATTATTATTGGATGAAGTATTGTAACCACTTTTTATTAAATTTGACTAGTTTTTACTTCTTTCTATGGCAACGAATTACAGCGCAATCGGAACAGTGGCCCGAATTAATAAGTTGTATAAAAACAACTAAAATTAGGATGAAGGTAAAAACTAGTCAAACTTAATAAAAAAAAGTGGAGAATTAATTTTATTATACACGGATTTACTTTGACTTGTATCTTCATCTTGGTTGTTATAGTCACAACGTTTCAGCTGTTTTACCCTCTGGCCTTCTTCAAGTGTGTGTCATACTTGGTAACCTTCTGGGAATTTTAAAGCAAACTCTTTATTCAATTTATATTATTTAATTCATCCTTATGATGTCACTGGTTTGTCTCTTCCACTAAGCCAGATTATACAACTTTTTTGCACTACCCAACCCAAGGATTGAACTCGCAACTGGTTATTAAAACTAGAAGAATTAACTGATACAAGATATCCTTTAGTAGGGACAGCGGAATAAGAATCTATTGATTGACCTGAGGGTTTGGTTCGAAATTCCCAGAAGGTCACAAATCACAACAGACACCTGAAGAAGACCAGGGAGTACGACGCCTGAAGAAGACCAGGGAGTACGACGCCTGAAGAAGACCAGGGAGTAAGACGCCTGGAATGTTGTGACTATAACAACCAAGATGAGTAAATCAGTGTATAATTATGATAATTACTCATCTCAGAAATTCAGACAAAAACAATTTATTGGTAAAATGAAAAATACTTTAGATGCCTTGCTTTAGAGTTAAATTATTTAAAATTATCACCAAAATCAAGTGACATCGAACCTGGTCATTACCCAGATGGGTGACCGCCTGGAAATACCACTTGCTGTATGTAGCAACAAGATTATGCTGTGACCGTCTCAGCCTATGCTCTGCTGCCTATTAACAGAATATCTTGCCAAGCAGTCATCGAACTGTGCGCCCAGTCCTTTCTCTCTCTCACACACACACACACACTGCTCCATGAAGGATACATGATAGTGTGCTCTCCTAGGAGCCACCATACTCGTATCAAGTGGCAGCGTTCAAACTAAGTAAACTATCATTATGTATTATATGGTCGGACTATTTTCTTCGTCTATGTGCTCATTTGTTCACAACATTTCGGCTGTGTACCCTCCGGCCTTCATCAGGTGTTCCTAGTTCTAAAATGTGAAATCATTTTAGAGCGCATGCTCGATTGGACTGGACACGTCAGATCCATTTTTGTATATCAGGGTTGTGTGTTTGGTGTCACTACCGAGTTGCTTCACTTCACATAGATGAGGAAAATAGTCTGACCATATCATACATAATGATTAATACACCCCATCTAACTAAATTCAAATAAATAAACTACGATCTTACAACTTAACCACTTTTAACAAAATAAATAAACTAGCATTCCTCTATCGCACAGAATGACATCTTTAATCAGCTTCAAAAAGATAAAAGATTTAATGTCAACCTAGAGTTCTATTTTCTAGTTTCAAAATTCTATACTTAGTAAAACAGCTGAGAGAAACAACAGATGCAAAATCATTTTGCTACTGACATTTGGTTAATAAATATTCATATAAAATGAAAAATGCAAATTTTACAAATTTAAAAAGCAGAAAAGGTTTTAAATTTCAATTGCAAGTCAGTTTTCATGGGAAACAGCTTTAATCTAACTAAAATCAAGATTTAAAACTAAGACACTGTCACTCTCCAGACCAATACTCTACCAACTGATGCATCAACTAAGTCTAAACACATTTTTTTCTCTAATAAATAACTTTAAACAAATTCTGTATTTTACGGTTTTAAGCGAGGGGTAAAATTGTCGGAATTTTATTTTAACTTATTTAGTAAATATAAAATACTCCAACCTTGGAAATCATATGTACCACAAACCTACACGCGTTACTGTTTATTTTGCATCAGGTCTATTTCTAAAGCTCTTATTAATACTGACTTATGCAAGTGACTTTTGACATTTCTTTTCCTGTTTTGGAAAATGACGGGGGAGGGGGGGGGGGCAATTGAACTTTCCCAAGCAATTCCATGCAACCAGTTCCTGGCAAATAATAAGCCTTATGTTCGGTTAGTCTAGAGAATTCATTTTAGTTTAGTGTTAATTTATAATTCAAACATTCTTTTGTTGTTGACTATTTTACTAATGTTTGTTTAGTGTTTATGTTGTTTTTTATTTTTTTTATTTAGGTCTTTTGTTGTGTTTTTGTTTTGTTTTCAAGTTGGATCGATGATATCGTCGTAAAAGTTTTATTATTAGTATTCAAATGATTCTTCGGACGATTGAACTCGTTTGTGTAGTAAACACAACGTTTCAGACGATACATTCTTCGGCCTTCTCCAGATGTAAAATCTGAGTGTGATGGGGTAAACAGAAGTTTTGTTTTTAAAGGGGATAACCCTTATAAGGCAGGGCCCGGGTGTTTCTGTGTCTTGTCAGGTTTAGGTCTGTTGAGAAGCAGTAGCCACATCAGGTTGAACTCTGCACTTGTCTGACTAAATCCATTTACACCTGAAGGCTGAAACGTTGTGTTTACAACACAAAAAACAAAAATGAGTTCAATCGTCCGAAGAACCATTTGAATATTAATGACCCTTCTCAAAACTATAGAAAATAACCATTTGAATACTCAATGGTTTGAATATTCAAATGGTTATTTTCTAATGACCCTTCTCAAAACTATAGAAAATAGTTTTATTATTATTTACAACATTATAAAATTGAACAAGGTGCAAAAAGTAAAATCATATAAATTATCACTTTTGACTTTGTTTAATCCTTAATCTAATTTATTTAAGGGACATTTATTTGTTGATGTTTTTCCAAGGTTCAACAGTCTTTTTTTACGCAAATTAACTATCAAATCACAAATAGAAAGAAACAACACTTAAGTTTAGTTTTGCACAAGTCTTCTTATCGTCATTAGTATTATTATGATTTTAGCCACCAACAAATATGTCTTTAAAAATATTGAGATGTTTATATTTTGTAGGTAAAAATATAAGAAATGTCCCGACTAAACTTGTTTGATGATTTATTGTTAGAGATATAGATTATATTGATCCACAAAAGACTTAAACATCACAATTTAAATTTAATAAATATTTCATTTTTGTTTTGATTTATTTGAAAATAATAGCTAAATACAAAAAATATAAGCCCCCCAAGAAATGTTTATGCACTACTGGGTCCTAGGTGATCCCTATAAAGCCTGACTGGGTCCCATCAATGTTAAATTCGGCCCTGGAGAATGTAACCAAAGAAGTTAAAGAAGTGCTTCTCAAACTTTTCATTCGCGACACCCCACTCATTGTTAAAGGCAATAAGACCATTAGTCCTTACTAAATCTAACAGACCAAAAAAGGTTTAAAATTGCACCGTATTTATAATCTATAATTGGTTTTACAGTGTTCATTACGAAAAAAGAAAATTGTTTTCAAAATAAATTACGAAAGAAACGCAACAAAAACTGAAATTTATTATTTTAAATTTAGTGAATCAATCAGCCATTTTACAATAATCACCAGAAAAGGAGTAAATTTTTGTGTAGAGATAAGTTTTTTTTTTAATAAATAAATAAACACTGGTTACATGTATTTATTTAAAAAAGACATTCATATATTTTTATGACCCTTTACACAACCCACCAGAGGGGTCCTGACCCCTACTTTGAGAAGCCCAGAGATAAAGTGTGGGGGGGGAAAAAGGGCGAATGGATGAGAAAAAGAGATCTGAACCAACCAAGTAGAAAGAAACCCTCAAAAAGTCGATCTAGACTTATCAGACAACAACATATCTACTATTTAATCACAGTAATTAATTTGGATATTAATTGGGTCCAAAATTGACATTTCTAAACCAGTTAATTGTAAATAATTCCTATTTACAACAAATGTAGTAGTAGTCATAATAGTGCGTAGAAAAGGTGATCACAAAATGGGGGGTCATTTTATTACATACAAATTCATACAATTATATTCCATAAAAAATCTGTACATATAAAGATCGGGATTAAATACAGAAAACTATTGTCAAAAATAGAAAACTATCATAGAACATCTTAATTATTTTGTAAATAAATAAATAATCATTATTAGTTTTAAGATCCGGATATGGCTATTTTATTAAAAATAAATGTTTCACAAGTAATTTTATATGGTTTCAAACAATAATACCTTCATTTCCTCACGATATTTGGCAGTTTTGAGAAAAATTGATAATTAAGATAATCCATGTGCTCACTTCGAAGTCATACTTCCGTATAATGGACGAAAAGTAGGGGTCCAGTTTAGTATTATGGTTATACTGTAAATCGAACCTCCCTCTAAAACCTTCAAAAATTTACTTTTTTCAAAACTGACACATTTCCTGGGGAATCAAAGGTCTTATGGGTTCAAAGCACAGAAAATTACTTGGCAAAAAAATTGGTTTCTATTTTTTTTAGAAGCGAAACTTCGGATTCAAGTAGAATCGTCGTCGAAGGAAGTTTTGCTTGTGTCGTGTGTTGAAATAGATCGAAACAAAATAAAAAAGGATCGAGGGGTTTTTACCTCATCACTGATGTTTCCCACGATGTAGTAGGTAACGTCCTTGAAGAGTCCCTCAATTGGTTCCAGGGCTACCGTCGAAGAAGACGACGATTTCGTATTATTATCCTTGTTGCTGTCGACCGTCATTTCGGCTTTTTCGGCAGCCGACAACAATGTACGCGGTTTCCCGCTGAAACCCGACAAAGTCTCGCAAAATCTCGTTCGAGCCCTGCAATTTTTTCCTGAAAAATATTTCCCGATCAGATCAATAAATTAGACAAAAACTTTTTCTTCATTTGAAATTTAGTCTTTTTAGATCAATATCAGGCTTTTGAATCGGATGAAAACCTAAATTAGCACTATCATGCCTGTGAAGCTCAGTTTTTGAGCTTAAGTGATCTTACAAGTTTACCCATTTCCGGTGCGGTTACGTATAAACCAAACCGGGTATATTAAGTTTTAATATTTAATTTGTAATAGGAATAATATGAAATTGGAAGGAAAATATTCTGTGTAGCAGTCATAGTTTCAATAAAATAATTACGTTTCTCTAATGTCTAATGAACTAATGATATTTCGGACGTAAACAGTTAAAAAGAATTATCCCCCAAAACTTCAACAGCCTGACATTAACTTTTCCCAGAACAGATACCATACTCCTAAAAAGTTTACCATGTAGGTGACAGAGGTCAAACAAATATTCTCTACAGTGGCGGATCCAGAATTTTGAGGGGGGGGGGGCATTTTTCTTTCACACCATCTTAATTAAACAATGGATATAATATATTTCTGTTTTTAAGGTTAATTTATGATTACTTGGTTGTTTTATTTACAAAATTACTTTATCTAGATCAGGGGTCTTCAACGTGGGTGGTACCACCCACTATTGGGCGGTAGTTTGTTTCATGCTAGGTCAGCTGTAGCATGTTTTAATCTCTTTAAAATATGGCAAAGTGGGCGGTAAGTGAAAGAACAGGTTGAATAGCCCTATCTAGATATTTTTAGTTTAATATTTGATTGTGCTTTGCCTGAACAAGTGCAGATATTCTGAACAAAAAAAGAAAGAAAGGTTTTCACATAGGAATATAGAACTATGATTGATATAAATTAAGAAGTGTGGTCCCAAATATCTACAAAGTGAAAATAAATTCCAAGCAGTAATTATTAATTAATTGAATCTATTTGTGAGCATAATAAAAAAAAATCAGTTTTTAGGGTGTAAAAGGAAAGCTTTCAGATATTTGGGACACACTTCTTAATTTATACCAATCTTAGTTTCTATGCAAAAACCTTTCTTTCTTCTTTTGTTCAGAATACCTGCACTTTTTTTTCCACATTTATTTATTTTTTATTATTATGTACTTTTTTCACAGGTGGGAGTCAATTCGTTTTCAAATTTCAGGAAAAACACTACACAACTAACATTGAGTCATAAATTAAGAAATTTATTTGGAATCATAAATAATTTAAATTAATAAAAAAGAATAGTTAGAAAATAAAAGAGCCAACACTCCAATAAGTAGCTATTAAGAGGTTTGTCTTAATTTGGTTTTTGAAGGGACTACACTTTTTAAATTGTTTCCTAAGATTCCTACACCTTACAGGAAAGACATTGAAAATGGCCCAGAATTGAAAAATGCTTTCAAAATTAGAAAAAAAAGAGAGGGGGGGGGGGTAAAGTTCTATTCACATGACAAGCATAACCTACTTAAAATTAAAATTACATTTTTCAAATTATATATACCTTAAATTGCTCTTTATATATACGATATAATCTTTTTGAAAATACATTAAGAAATAAAATAATCTGTTTTCATTACCTTAAACCCCATTTTTGCCGCATGATTATACATGTGAGTTCCATTTTTTTTCAAGAAGAAGAAAATGTTAAAGTTCACTGGCCATAGGTTAGGGTTGGTTTGGTTTTGGGAATTGTTAAATAAATGTTTAAAATAAAATGTTACCTTCCCCCAGTGTAAAATGTGTGGAACACTAATGTAGGAGTCAATTTTAATTTAAATCTATGAATCTCCCAGACTCTAGAAAACTTCAATTTTATTTTTCCAACATATTTCATGCTAGATTTAGGGTACACCCTATATGCTGGGGTGTCTTATATGCAGCAAAATAGGGTACTAAATAAATGTTTAAAATAAAATTTTACCTTGTACCAAGTGTAAAGTGTCTGGAACACTAAGGTGTGTTTATCTCAATAATTCTAATTTAAAATAGGTTGCTGAGAAAATAAATTAGGATTTTATCAAAAAGGAAGGAAGGAAAAAATGATATACTTGGTAATAATGCATCTTACTTGTTCTATTCCGGAAACCTAATGAGTAACAGGGTAATGCCATTTTCTATCTTGGTCTTTCCAGCCTTAAAGCAAAAACCAAATTTTATGCAAGACTATAAAATCTTTACCCCCACCCATCTTTTCACAATTTCTTTTATATTTTTCTTTCTTTCCTATTCTCCAAGCCTGTATTCCTCTTTATATCAACCTGCACCCCCCTCTTCTTGATATGTCTTTTCCTTTATATGAACCTGCACACCCTCTTCATTTTCTGCTTCTCC
>VCCN01001082.1:2525771-2541666 GCA_006491835.1 Architeuthis dux | reverse complement strand
GGCAAAGGATATATTCGGAATATATCTTAGCGTTACCAGAGAAGAATGAAGTTAGGGTAACAACTGTACGGCAACCATTATCCTTTATTGACTATATTAAGGTTCCAACTTTCAAGCCCACTCACACCCAAGCAGTGTTGCCAATTTAGCGCGTTTCGCGCTAGATTTAGCGCGTTTCTTGTTTTGTCAGTGCAAAAAGCGCTAAATTAGCGCGTTTTCGCCTAAAATATTTTGGCCTTTTTTGGCCATTTTCTGACTATTTTGGACCATTTTTAGCGTCTTTTGGGTAGTTTTTGGCCATTTTTGACAATTTAAAAGAATTTAGCGCTTTTTGGTAGTCAAACTAGCGCGAAACTATTTTTTGAGTTGGTAACACTGCACCCAAGGTGAGAAGGCCTGATCCGGGGGGCAATAACCCACCCTTCCGGCTCGGATTACTGTCTAGTATCAACAAAGCGGGGTTTTTTTTCCTGTAATTTGGTGTAGGCCTCGAAGGTGGAGAGTACATTTTCAAATTTCTTTTTGAAGAAAAAAGTAACTAGGAAATACGGTATATGTCTATATCAGTGGTTCTCAAACAGTGTGCCACGGTACACTATTATGCCGCAACCATCTTCCAAGTGTTCCGTCTATTTTTTCCAAATACGCCTATGATATTATGTCTGTTCCGCTTCCGTAGATATATTGTGTAAGCATTGGGTTGCTATGCTGCTACACACTGCACCAGATTTGTCTAAGGAAGTGGTTCTCAAACTGTGTGCCACAGCATAATAGTGTGCCACATAATTTTTTCCAAATACGCAAGCATGTATTTTGAGCCTTGAACGTGTCCAGTACGGGTATTATGTCTGTCCCCATTCCGCCACAGACAGAACTGCCAAGGTTAGTAAAGTACAATGCGAGAGATATTTGAATATAAAATTAAATATACATTTTTTCAAAATTGGCCTGACCCCACTGACCATTGTATATTTAAAATGCTTATGAGGGCAAGGCCCCTTTTTTCTTGTACAATCTTTTTTGAAAGAGCTGATATTTTGGAAAATAGCCGAAAACTTTCACTAATATCTCAGTCTCAGCCCAACCGAGTGGCTTATATTTAAAAAAAAAAAACAACGTGTATTAAGCAAACCTACTGAAATTTATAGAAAGTAAGCATACGACATCACTTATTTGCATAAAAACTATTTTATAAGAAGCAAAGGCGAGGACGACGGACATGTTTTAAAAATTGGGAACATTTTAAGTATTTCACAACATTGAAATGGGGGGGGGGGCGACAAGCTATCTTGAATTTTTTTTTCTCAAACGAAAATTCGGGAGAAAACAGGTTTCAACAAAAAAAATCGTGGGGGAGAGCAGGATTCAAATAATATTGCGGGATACTTCGCAAAATGCGGGAGACTTGACAGGTCTGCACGGAGTTGCCACTCTAGTAGTCTCATCACTAGATTTAGTGAGAGCTCAACCTTTTGAGCGAGAGATGAAAGGAAACAGAAATGGGGGTGAGGAGTATGTATGTCAGTATGCTGATATACAAGTTTCGTTTATTGACTACTGAAATGTTTTTGTCCATGTATATAGGCGCATTATATGCGAGGAAATATGGAAGAAAAACAGTCATTTTTATAATAACATGACAAATAATAATTAATTAAAGACTACGACCTCAAGTCTTTCTCTTCACAGGTAACAAAAGCAGCAGCAGCAGTCAGGTGAGAAGGCCCTCCTTTCACAGGTGTCGCATCAGGTGTGTGTGTGTGTGTGTGTGTGTGTGTACGCTTGGATCTACCCGGAGTGACTACTACATCCGTTCAACTTCCTACCCCCTATAAGCTGTTTGGGGTATATTATTCACGGAGTACTCAGCCTTCAACAGCGAACGTCCGTTCCATAGTAACACCACTCGGACCACTCTTGACCATCCAATCAACACTCAAGCTTTGTATGGTCTTTAAAACTCAAGAAAGCGAAACCGCCGCCTCCTTAATAATATCCATCCATCTCATTGTAACCCTAACGTTCCGGCAGACGACATCCTACCGAGGAGGGAGAAGTGGAAGAGATGTATCTATAAGGGCTACACTACAATTGAAAAAGAAATCCCTTTATAACTGCACACACACACAAACACACACATATATATTTATAGTATTATATATATATATGCATATATATATATATATATAAATAACCTCAAAGAATGTTGAAGTTAGAGACGGAGACAGAGGACCGTACAGAATACCAGTGATACGTGATGCTCAAGCAAGGACGCCTTCGCCATACTCAACGACCAACGTAAAGGCGATATTTAAAAAAAAAAATATATACATATATATGTATGATAATGTTTGATGCTTCGGCCAATCTACACACTGACGATACAGAACTGGATTGACCATTGACTAGAGTCCTAATCTGACCTCTCCTCTCCGACAGAATGTCGCATCAGAGCTCGTACCGACTGTAATATAAAGACTCGCCTGTCTGTACTTTTCTCTCGAATGGGGACACATATTATACCGCTAGTCTCCTATGCATCCCTACACAGGAGCGAGACACCGTTTGAAGAGGCATTAGAACAAGTGTCCGGCCCAGACGAGGCAGAAAGTCAGGAGGAGGACTTGGTACAATTGATGTAAGTCTGTTTGTTTTATTACTATAAAACCCTTTCTGCCCAGGGTCTTTTGTTGTTTGAGATCACTTGAACACCCCGCTAGGGTGTCCATTTGAATAGCATCCCACTTTTGTCAGTTGTTGAACGTCCTCTTCCCTAAAGCAGTCCATGGGGTTGGGAAAGAATGTTCAACTATAAACCGTTGTAATTAAAAGTTATGGAAACTCGGAAAGACATAGGAATTAATTAATTTTATTAATAAAGTTTTTAAAAACAAGGTATTGTACACTAATATGAATGCATTCATTTTTAAATGCTTTATTTTATTTACCAAGTTGAAGGTATTGTTCACTTAGAGTAATATTTAAATACATTGTCGCCAAATCTGTCACGCCTCGTACATTCTTGTAGGTATTCCCTTAAAAAGCCACATATCTCCTTAATTCTGGACTTTTTCATGATCCAATATGACTCGATAGTCTGTGTATGTTGGGGTTTGTTTTGCATTCTTTAAGTTAGTGCATTTTAGGGGTACCTTAATCCATTACCTCTGAATTTATACACTGTTTCGGCTTCTTAGAGGTCACAAACATATAAACAAAAGGGTATGGAACACTAAGGTATATAATTCTAATTCAATCATTTTAATTTCAATCGTTGAATGCAAAAGAAAAGCCCGGGTAATTTGTAACTTAATAATAAAAGTGTGGGATCAATGTTCACCCTTATCTATATTATAATGACCGATTTATTTTCAGAATTTACTAAATAAATGTTTTAAAAATGATATACCATGCGCCACGTGTGGGATCTGTGCCTCGTCTCAGGTATGACAGACTGTGTTGCCAAATCAAAAAGTATTTTCGCGCTAGTTTGACTGCCGAAAAGCGCTAAAAAGTCACGCTTACAGTCACACGTCTCCTTAAATGCTGAATTTTTGCTTGTTTCAATATGACTCAATCAGGACCCTTTGTTGTTTCTAGGTAAAATATTACGGATTAGACAAGCTGACCTTTTCATTTAAAAAAGAAAATGCTAGATTTTGACGATTTTACGGAGAAAACTTGCTGAACAATTTAACATTTAGATGTCAGAACGAAACATGCCAAAAAAGCGCTAGTTTGACTGCCAAAAAGTGCTAAATTTGTAAAAATGTAGCCAGAAATGGCCAAAAACCGTCAGACGGACATTAAAAAATAGTCAAGCATAGCTGAAAAATGGCTTAAAAAGGCCAAAATGTTTAAGCGCAAACGCACTAATTTAGCGTTTTTTTGCACTGCCAAAACAAGAAACGCGCTGAATCTAGCGCGATGCGTGCTGAATTGGCCACTCTGGTGATGATCACTTTAACATCCAACCCTCCAGATTGGCCATTTGAACATCCACGCCGAAGTTTTGTTAATTGACACCCCCCTCCCCCAAGGTGAGGATGTTTACTTGTAAACCATCGTAATTTAGGGAAAATTAAGAAAATTAGAAAAGACATAGGAATTAATTCATTTTATTAATAAAGCTAAAGATATTGTTCACTAATATGAAAGCATGTTACCAGGGCTTGAAATTAACGTTGTCCCGGGGACAGTAAAAATGTGTTTGGAACGAACAAATATCTTCCCCGGGACGGCTCCGGACGGAAGTGATTTAAAAAAAAAAACATCGTAATTTAGGGAAAGTTAAGGAAACCAGGAAAGACATAGGAATAAATCTATTTTATTAATAAAGTTAAAGAAGGTATTGTTCGCTCATATGCAGTGATGGAAATGGGTTTTGAGAACTAGGTATACGGTAATGTCTCCATTAGTTGACACTGAACATACAACAAACCTAGGAATTGAGAAGTATGTATACGCCGTACTCCCTCATTTCCATCACTGCTCATATAAATGCATTAATTGTTTCTCAAACCCCAAGAAGTCAGAGTTGATTTTACTTTCCTATGTAACAAGAACAAGAACAATCCACACCAAAAATAGATGAATAAACTGACATATAAAATCAGCATTTCACTATCGAGATTTGAACTCGCGATCAGGTGATTTCTAGCCTGGTGTGTAACCACCTGCGCTAAACTGACAAGTCTTACATAACGTTTATACTGAGAATTACTCAATGAAGTACAAGTAGGAACAGAGTTTGACTCTGTAGCAGTCAGGCTTGTGAATGCTTAATGTTAGTGACAAAGAAGATATTGTTTACACTCATGAATACATACATGTTTAAATGTATTATTGTCGAATTTGTCAGCCATTTACATTTCTGTTGGTGTTTCTTTAAAAAGTGGGCTAGGGTTATACGTGAAAAGGCTGTTTTGTTGTTACCAACGTGTTGAAAAGAAACAGTTCAACATCCTCTCCTCTGAAAGGGATCAACGTAACATCCTATTTAACATAGTTCTTTCTTTCTCACTAGTCGCACTATCAATAAAAAATAACTTTCTTAGATTTCGGGGGAAAAATAGATACTAAATCTTAGCTTAGTTCGGCACAAAGCCACAATAGTAGAGTCCTCAGTGAGGATTGAACTCACAAGCAATGGCCTGGATAACTATTTGGTTAGAGGGGAAAATGGCTTGATTTGCTCGAAAATTTACACGGTTTTGCCCCGAATTACACTGAATTGCCCGGAATTTGACACCATTTTGCCTGAATTGGAGAGGCATTTGCACCCTCAGCTCCCTGGCTCGCACGACTGGAGAGTCAAGCTTAATCATTGCTTTCAGGGCGACCTTTTGGCCAAGATCAAAGTGTAGTATCTGTTCTTCGAAACCGCCATGACCTCGAAGTTCAGAGAACCACGGCCCTTCGGGGGTCTTTGTGGCATGCTCGGGTATCGTCCTGGGAGAAGTTGCACAGGATATCTTGGCCAGCTGGTTGGGAGACGACCACCTTTAGCATGCTCAGGATTCGTCCTGAGAAGCTTTTGGGATCTCCCCCCTCAAGTCTCTAGTCACGGGGACATGGGATCTCCTACTGAATTCGGCACTAAATGACCCACCAAGTTTCGATGTGCCGTTAAACAAAACAATCAATCAATCATCGCTTTTAATAATGGCAGGTGGTCCCAGAAGACAATATTCAGTATTGAATTGAATGTAGCGTGTGTTTAAGCTGTTGTTCGGCTGGGAAAACAAGTTAAAACGCTAACATAATTGTTCATTGTCTTTAGTCTTAAAACAACTTTTAGTATTGTCTATAACAATGGTTCACAACGTGGAGGATTCGCCTCAAGGGGGGGAATTTAGGTAGTCCAAGGGGGGAATAAGATTATTAGGTAAAAATAAAAGTGGGTAAACCATGAGAATCTGCCCATTTTTACACAAATTTTAAAATTTCACCAAAAATATACTAATGGGACGATTTCAATAAAAATTTCGGGATGAATTCAATTTTGAATGAATTTTCTTATGAGAAGGGAATTTTTTTAAGAAAGACTTATAGAAATATTCTTATTATAAAGCTGTCTAATTATACGCAAAATAAAATTATTATTTGAAATTATTCTTTGTTGCAACTTACTTAAATGGAAGTGGGAATGACTCACAAAGGTTGGGAACCACTGGTCTATAACCTTTGTTTGGACAATTGAAACTCTTCTTCCCATTTTTGATGTTGTCGACACAACGTTTCGGCTGATCGATTCTTCATCATCTGCAACTTATCCAAACCACATAGCAGTCCATTTCTAACTTCAGTGGACTAGTCATAATAGTCACAATATGTTCATAGTTTAGAAAGAAGTCTTTATATGCGTCTTTATATGCGTCTTTATATGCCGGCAAATACTGTATTTTTGTGAACAGTACTAAATACACATGATTTGGGTATGGTTGATTGATTTGTCTAGCGGCATAGCAACCCTTGATGGGTCATTTAATGCCGAAATCAGTTTAAAATTCCGAAGGTCGGAGGTTTTAAAAAAATAAAAATATTCTTGCAACTTTAGTGAAAGGTTCCTTTTTTTTAAAAATACTGTCTTGCGACTTTGGTGAAAGGTTACTTTTTTTTAAATAGAGTCTTGCGTCTTTGGTGAAAGGTTCCTTTTTTTAAATAGTCTTGCGACTTTGGTGAAAGGTTCCTTTTTTAAAAAATAGAGTCTTGCTACATTGGTGAAAGGTTCATTTTTTAAAACTAGAGTCTTTGGTGAAAGGTTCCTTTTTTTAATGGCAAACAGGTGGCCCGGCTTTTCCCAAAGCCGGGAATGTTAGTCCTTTTGTCGCCTTTTACGAACCTGTAGACAAGACAGAGAGATGTATTCTAGGATGCCCGCATTCTCACGGGGCGATTTAGGTATGGGTATGCATATGTATATAGTGTACATGATGTACGTACAAGTAACAGAACAGAATACAAGAACTAGGACGGTGTATAACAAAATGTAATGGAAAGGAATTTTATCAAAAGAAATATCAAACAATAGAGTACAGTTTGTGATATGAAGCAGTGAATACTAGCATTCCAAGGGAAATTATGAATCACCGCCTCCTATATATGCTGTGTTGGGGGTGATCAATTAAAAAGTTTTGAAAAAGGGGTGTCAATGAATAAGTTACTTCTCTCGCTTTTTGTTGAGCTGTGATCACTAAAAAAAGGTCTGAATTTTCAAAAAACAAGCGGGCAGAAACTAGTGACCAATTTAGTATAAACTTACATTGCATATTGAACCCCCACTAAAAACCTATTTTGGAGCGGAATTTTCAAAAAACAAAAAAACATTTCCCCCATTCATTGTGGGGAGTGTGTGTCCAAAATTTCAAGTTTCTACTATGAACGGTTAAGGCTGTGCGAAGTCCGGATACATGCATATAAATGTCAGAACACATGAATAACCTAAACCCAGCAACAGGGTTTAAACCGGTCTGTTGTTGGTAGCTGTGATTAACAATAGTATTTGCCCCTAACAGAGGAAATAGGCACCCTCAAAATCGGAGGCCACGCCAATCGGCCTACGTGGACACCCCTGTTATGTTCTTTGTATTATTATGTCTTTGTTGTTCGTTTGTTCTTTCTTTAGCTGTGTTGGCTAACGCGGTTGGTTAGAACCGTATTTTAGCTGTGTTTAGAAAAGAACGGAGAGAGAACAAAAGACGTGCTTACAGGGCGATGCCTGGTTAAGAGAGCGCCTTGCCCGCACTCACTTCCGGCCCTCGATTTTGGGACCGGAAACGGAATGGGGGCTGTTGGGAGCTTGCTTCGGCGTGTTTGTTTATATTAAGCTTAAACATTAATACATACATATATAAACATTACAACCTCAACCCCCGTTCTGGCCCATTTCCAAATAATTGAATACGTCGGAAATGAAAGTTAGTAGGACGATGATAATTAGAGGTAATCACAAACAAATGAGTTCACACACACATTCATTAATTAGCATATATATTTAACTAGGTGAACCCATGGAAATTTCACAGGTGTTGACAACTTAGATTATCCATTATCTCATGCCTCTGTACTTCTCTCACCCCTTTGCTTCTATCTCTCATTCTCTCCCTTATCCCTTCCAATCTTCATTGCCCGTCCATATTTTTATCTAAATTATATACAAACATGGATTAGTTGCAAAGATCTTCCTACCCACTCAGTATACTACCTGTCTATTTGCCCTCTATCTGGTTAGACTACCTTTCTTTCCTCCTGCCCTCTCTCTTTCTATCCATTTATTAAACTACCTAACTTTATTTTCTCACCTCTCTCTACCTACCCTCTTATTAAATTATCCACCCCCTGTGTTATTACCGAAAGCGTGACAGTCGAACACAGGCAGGAACTAGTAGAATAATATGATAGATATTTATTTAACTTTTTTGATTCTTGCAGACTTCGTTGAACGTGTCAGACCCGCAATTCTTTTATTTGAGCTTTCGGCTTCCATCATTCCCTTGCAAGCGAAACTATTTCGGTTACCGCACAACATTTGGGCAGTTAATATCCGGAGTCGTTTAAAATAAAATCTTTTAACATACAGACAAACAATTTGACACTATTTTACTTTTAAAAAAAAAAACAAAACAAGAACCATAAGTTCAACAATGCGTCCAGCATCCGTGGTAGTAGCAGCAGGAGGAGCGGGAATGAGGGTAGTTCACCCGAAGGTCTGGACCAAGTTTCATATCAATCCAACTTGATACGGCTGGGAAAATTGAAAATTTAACATCACTAGTTGTGGTAGTAGCATCAGGAGGATGAGGAAGTTGGTTTACCCGAAGGTATAGACCAAGTTTCATATCAATCCAACATGATACGGCTGAGAAAATTGATATTTAACATATTAGGGACCGACCGACCAAAAAGGATAATGGATAAGTTTATATCTGACAGAATATGATAATTATAATAATAAAAATAATTATAAATATATTATCCATTATTTGATTTTATACTTTCGGGGACATAGGGGACCACGTTATATTTGTGTCTAAATACGAACGTGTGAGTAGAGAGACCGGCAAAATGTACGGTTAAAAACTCCTGCCTCCCATGAGAGTTTGCCGTTAGCTCAGTGGTAGAGTAGAACCTCTGTATAAGGTTGCTTCCAAGGTGGACGCGGGTTCGATTCCCCACACGGCTCTCGTTTCTTTATTTACATTTACGACTTATGCCGCTCGTTTAGCAGTCGCTCACACCGACGCCGAGCAAATATAGGTTCCCAACTAATTAAATGTCTTCGTAATTATCATATTCTGTCGGATATAAAATTATCCCTTATTTGATTTCAAATATATTTATATATGAAGTGTATACAATAATTATAAACACTGTATAGTCTGATTTTTTCTTTCACTCTATTTTTCTAATCTCGAAAATTGATCTAAAAAAAGGGGAATAATATGACGTAGTGTGACGTAAAAAAGGAAATACAATACTCCTCTTCCTTCGCTTATTCTCTTTATCATTCCTTTCTTTTCTTATAAACGCTATGAACCGATTAAAAAGGTCGGAACGCAAAACCTTTTGCCATTCATAGAACCGTCGACCTTCGTCGCAGTTAAACACTCGAAGTATCGTCATTGATGGATACATAAGATGTGCTTCAGTCACAATAGACACTTTATTACTTATTTGTTTACAAGCTTAGTTCTCGTAAAAATGACTGAATTATTTACATATGGATAAATTATACAAATATATATTTCAGTATAAATGTATATGTTATATAGTGGGATGAAAGTCCTGAACTTGGAGAGAAAGGAAGAGTCAAAACTTGTTTACAAAAATATGAGGACATATTTTTATTTCATAGATTTTGTAGTGTCGGAGAGTGAAGAGTGGGGGAGAGACAATGGGAGCCGACCTGTTCCTGGATTTCGAACACCCACGCTGGTGTGTTATTTCCGGTTTCGGCTGTGGTTGGGCAGAGAGCTCAGGTTCGACCTCGCGGTTCGTACCGCCATCACCTCTATCAACTAATTCCAGATACTATTTCGTCAATTGCGGCCTTCAATTAGTCTAATTGATGGCAGAGGCGCAAGTGTGAATATATTTGTTGTTATATATACTATATATTACTACTAATGTAGTAATACCAGATCCAAAACCAATTACCTCCCATTGGTGTGACGTCACTGTCTGCTGCTACTAATATAGTTAAAACATATCTTGTTCTATCAACACTTCTTTACATACCTATTCTTAATCCATACTCATCTTCAATTACATAAGATCATCATCATCATATACTACCTGTTAATTGAAAAGTATGCCCTCTTCCAGGATATCTCAAAACGGGGGCTGTCTTTGCCCCCAGGCACTGAAAACCCTTGCTACGGCACTGATTGGCCGCATTACTCGTTCCCACCAATCCATTGGTTCTCCGAAAGGAACTCATAGTAGATGACTCCCTTCCAATCCCACCATATGCATTTCATATACGCAACAATTAAAAAAAAAATGTTCCTTGGTATTTACTCGTCTTAGACCAATTCAGTACAAAGTAACAAGCTTTTTTAAAAAAAACTTTAATAAAGAACATAAAAGATATCAGTTTAGCTTAGAAAACGCAAAATTATTTTTTTTAGCAAATTATCCTTTCATCGAAATGCAGTAATTTTCAAGTAACTTTTTCCAATTCTTGGCTAAAGAAAAGAAAAGACACAAAAAACGGCATAACGAAAATAGAATAGAACTCTTTTAACCCAGAGAAAACGAATGACAACGATATTTTGTTTTATTAGTAAATGAAAAACAGGGGGAAAAACCTTTAAAACTTTATCTCACACTTTCAAAAAGAAACCTGATGAGTTGTGTCCCTTTTATGTAAACTTGTGCTCAAAATATTCTTTTAATACAAACCAACCATTTTGATGAAAATTTTAAAAATTAACATTTCATGACCTTTTTAAATGCATACTCGTAAAATACGCGTTGCTTTGCTAACGATATACCAAGGGGTGTAAATTTAAAGCACTTTTCAACACCGGAAATGTTTAAGACCCTAGATATCGTGTAAATATGATTGCTATGTGTTCTTGTATATACAAATTGTGTCCTTTTTTTCACATTAAAATAAATGCTCACGGACACTTGAAAGCTAGTTCAATTCCACCTCGTTTTACTTTCTAGCCTTTCTTCTTTTCTCGACGTTCAGTCGTTCTCCTTTAGCGGATATCTCTGTTTCACCTGTACCCCTTTGCGTACACCTACCCACTCCTCTCTCCCTATCCCCATCCCTGTAATGTTTATATATATGTATGTTAAATCAATAAGTAATGTATGTATATGTTATATCAATGAACATGCCGAAGCAAGCTCCCAGCAGCCCCCATTCCGTTTCCGGTCCCAGAAAACGCGGACCGGAAGTGGGAACGGGGAATGCTCACTTCTTACCAGGCGAACAACCCTATCACATGTGTTATTTTCTTAACACTCTTAAGCACGGTTATGAATCAAACGCATTCTAATCTCACACAGCTAGAATAGAAAGACTAACAAAGCGAACAGAGGCACTAAACACAACCAGAACGTTACGACCGTCTTTGTGTTGCGATTTCATTTTCAGAACCTCTCCTCTACCCCCACCCCTTTCAACGTATTATTTTTTTCTTTTAAAGTGTGACAGACGGAAGTGTATGGGCAGGTTGTTTATTATAATATAGATTTTCCAGTAATATCAATCGAACTGTGTAAAAAAAAAGGATTAATTAAATTACTTACATACAAAACACGTGGCACCTGTTGTAAACAATGGTTAACGATCTCTTTGCTTGTGAGTTAGATCCTCACTGGGTGCCCCACTATCGTGGCCTTGTGCCAGACCTAGCCAATCTTACGATCTGTGCAGTTTTCAGACTGCGCACAGGCACGTAAACCAAACCATTTTTTTTTAACGACTTTGAAATATTATACGTTTGATTATTGCAGGTCGTTTTTTCTCGTTTTTTCCCCCTCTCCAAGTCAGGTTGACATCTAAAAATCAGAAGAAAAAAACGAAGAAAATATCATCAATAAAGAAAAATAATTTTTTTTTTTCAATAAACGAACACATTCGGAGAAAATATTTAGGTACAATAGCGTAAGGACTAGACAAGGTGGTCCCGATTGGAATTCAGCTGACGTGACGTAGACATGCGATCTGTCGAAAATTTATAAAGCTAGGCAAAAAAATTTAACAGTTTAATTTATTCAAAGCAATCGGGCACTCGCGATAGCGCTGTGCCCTTTAATATGATTAAGTTGAGTTTTTACACAAAGCGACGATTTTAATTCTGTAATAACTTTTGTAAAACTCAACCAATTTTAATAGAATCTACGTCATATTGTAGATATTTTTATTCTGGGTAACTTTTTTTTATTACACCAAGTCACGAAAATTGCTCGGAAAAACGCTAGATACAAAGTTTCGACACATTTTCAGATTCTCCTTCTTGTTTTTGCTAAAAGAAATCAGCTGTTATAAATTAATACACGCCCATACCACAGAAGTGAATTACACGAAACTTTGCAGACACATGTAACATGACCCGGAGAATGTCGTAAGCTACAGAAAAATAAGAAAAGGCGCAACTGTAACTGATAGTTGCCTTCGTGGCGCAACCGGTTAGCGCGTTCGGCTGTTAACCGAAAGGTTGGTGGTTCGAATCCACCCGGGGGCGACATGTTTTTTTTAAACAAGAGTAGTTGTAGTTGAGGACAAATCTTCTGGTAGTGGTGTGTGTATATATTGATAATGATTTGAAATCATTTTTATTTTACGAAGATGAAAATTTTAATGTTAACAATTAGCTAGATTTTAAAAGTCAGGCAGGCACAAGTGATTTGGAATGAGAATCGGCTGTTAACCAAAAAGTTTGTGGTTCTAATCTACTCGGAGGCAGGGCCAGCCCGTCAATTAGACGAACCCATAGGCGTATGGGAACTCTTTAATTTCTAAGGGGGTTTAAAAAGCTTGATTTGCCCGAACATCTCCAGTCCAGAGTCCACAGTTTTGCCCGACAAATTACACTGATTTGCCCGAAATTTAACACGTTTTGCCCGAATTTGGGGGACGGGGGCACTTGTCCCCGTGTTCCCTGGCACGTACGCCTATGGGCGAACCTAGGCGGTCGCCTAAGGCGCAAAGATCCTAGGGGCGCACTCCAAACTAAAAAGAAAAAGATAGTCGTTAGTGTTACGTTCTTGTTGTGTTTAGTGTCTTTGATCAGGGCTATTGCCTGTGTTGAACTGAGCCTTCTCCGTTCCTAATTCCGGTCCGAGCTTTCTGGGACCGGGAACGGAATGGGGGCTGCTGGGATCTTGCTTCAGCATGTTTATTGATTTAACCTAACATACACATATATAAACATTACAGTTAGTATACAACGAGGGGAATCATTTTAAGTCCTGCTCGACGCATGAAACCCTTGCACCGGCCCTGGGGTGACATGCTTTTAAAAACAAGTGTTAGTGTAGTTAGTTGAGGATGAATCTTCTGGTAGTGGTGTGTTATTGTGTATTATATTAATAATAATTTGAAACCTTTTTTTTTAAAATTTTACGGTTGGTAACGCGCACGTCCCACTTCAACTTAAAACTTCTCTAGCGCAGAACTGAGGGCTATAATTCCACGCATCTGCCTCGCAGGCCACCCGAGTGCCAGCAACGGACGTGTAAAACCCTTCTAAATCTTCGTTCGCGAAGTCAAGTCGTGATTTGTTGTATATGGCCTTTTTATGTGTTTCGTTTTATCTGTCTTTCCTTGAAATCATTATTGAACTGAATCTTTTTCTATTAATCATCAACCGAACAATTAATCAGGAATCTCTGAAGAGAGTAGGTTTGGTTATTAAACCGATCACCGTATATGACTGCGTCGAGTTATTTTAAAATAAGGTTTTCCGCTCAAGATTTGGGTCGACCTATATATGGGTAATATTCTCGTATTTATTTACCTCTGCCAACAACGTTGGGGAGGTATATGTATTTAGTTGTGTCTGTCCATCCGTCCGTCTGTCCACACGATCTCCAATTAAATTTTGCGGAAGGTGTAATGTTGTCTAATATTAGTGCCTGTGTTGCTTGTTTGTTCTTATCTGTTTAGCTGTGTTTAGTTTGAACGCGTTTGGTTCACAACTGTATTAGCTGTGTTTAAGAAAAGAAGAGAGGGAACAAAAGAGTTGCTTACAGGGCGATTGCCTGGTCCAGAGAGAGCCTTCCCCGTTCTCACTTCCGGTCCGCGTTTTGGGGATTAGAAACGGAATGTTTTCGGCGTGTTTATTTAATATTAAGCGTAAACATTAATACATACATATATACACATTACAGAAGGTTTGGCAATAGAACAAATAAGTGGTTAATTTGGGGGCGGATTCAGGATTCTTTTTTGATTGAGAGATATTTTTCCGTTTTTGTTTTTCATACATTTATGTATACGCTCGTGACTGTCCGCGCGATATCTCCAAAAGTACTCAATGAATTTCAATGAAAATTTGTGGAAGGGTGGACAATGGGCCACGGAAGAAGTGATTACATTTTGGGGCGGATCCATGCACAATTCTTCTGAAAAAGAGGGCGCAATCCTCTACCAACGCCAGTGTGCTTTCTAGTTGAAATAGTTTTTTTCGGTTTGTTCCTTCCTCCCTGCTCAAAATCCTGGATCCACCCCTGATTTAGTAAATAACCATTAGTGAGTTTGACCACCGAGTGTTCTACACTTGTGGCTTTGAGATTCTGGTTAAGAACTATAATTAGGTGCAAATGATGGTTAGAAAACTAGTCTCGCAAACCATTACTACTGCAGTGTGTGCGATACTCGGCATTTGTGGCCTTGTACCTGACTAAGCTATGTTTGGTATGTATGAATAGCTAGCAAGTTAGCAAACTATTCTAGTGTATTCGACTCTGAGTGCCCATCATCTGTGTGCTTGTCAGCTTAGTAAATAGCTATCTTGAATGAAAAGAATGAAAGAATTTCTTTCTTTTGTGTTCAATATTTGCGAATGTAAGTTTATAATTCTAAAACGAACCCTAAACAACTTCTCCAAGTGATCTGAACGAAAAGATAAAGGAAAGGCAAATCTATTTATACAAAACTCTTACGAATTGTACTCTTATTCAGCGTTGCATTCGTTTTCACATATTTTCTGCTGTTCCTTGACAAAAGAAACTGGGGTATTTAAAAAAGAAATCCTAACTGTGTGTAAATGTCAATGAGGAGTTTTTAAAGTCACCGGGTTATTTGTCAACATTTATTCAAATCTAAAGCTTAAAATTAAATTAAAAAGTAAGGAAAATTAAAAAATACGGCTGTATTTTTTTAACTTGCATATGCCGTATTTTAAAATGTGCACGACGTCTTTTTTTAACTTGTTTGCCGTATTTTAAAATTTGCATACGGTATTTTAAAATCTGCATGCCGTATTTTTTTAACTTGTTTGCCATATTTTTCAATTTGAATGCCGTATTTTTTTAACTTGCTTGCGATATTTTAAAAAACTTGCTTGCCATATGTTTTAATTTGCTTGACGTATTTCTTTTAATTTGCTTGATTACTGTTTAATTTGCTCGTGAAACGGTATATACAATATTGTAAGCAACGTGTCTGTCCATTTGTCACAGTTTAAACAATTAAAATTTCACGTTGAAAGCGGTGAGGGTAGAGGAGCGGTTCTGAGATGGAATTTCAAAGAGGGAGAAGCAGGACAGGGTTATAGGCCGGGGGCCAGCAGGTCAAAAATAGCCAGAAAATGGCCAAAAAACGCCCAAAATGTTTTAGGGGGGAAAACCATGTAGGGTCTGTACCTCGTCTCAGGTACAGTGTTGGCAAATCTAGCGCGTTTCTTGTTTTGGCTGTGCAAAAAGCGCTAAA
>VCCN01001082.1:2477474-2492866 GCA_006491835.1 Architeuthis dux | reverse complement strand
TAGTCAATCTCCTGACTTGAATCCAATTGAAAATTTATGGCACAGTTTGAATTCATCCCCAGAAACATTAATGATTTGAAGGTCTTTTGCAAGGAAGAGTGGGCCAAAATTTAAAAAAAAAACATCTCCTCGCAGTAATTGCAAACGGGATATGCAACTAAGTATTAAAATATGAAATCAATGGTCCGAATACTTTTTTCCACCGTCACTTTTGTTTATATTTTATTCTGCATTGTATGTTTGGAAATAAGTATTTTTTTCTTAGTAATTCTTAATTTTATATCATAATACATCACCTGTGTGAATTTAAAGTAAATGTGAGCATCGGAAATATATTAAATGGATATTTTGTAAGTGTCCAAATACTTGTTTCACCTCACTGTATACATGTCATAATAGTTTCTTTACCAAAAAAACTAGTTGACTTGTACCGAAGAATCACTTGTACACAATTCTATTCAGTGCTTCTATTTATTCTAAGCAGGTATTTTGTGAAATTGTTAAATCTAAGAACTTCCTCTTTGTGTCATTCAACACACACATTCACCTTTTAACTTACCTCTGCCAACAAAGTACAGGTATACCGTGTGACTTGGGCTTCGAAGGAAGTCACAAAGTCAAACAATATATATAAAAGACAACCTACCTTTCTTTTTTTTTTTTTTTTTTTTTTTTTTCTAATGTAGAAACACAAAGTGATCACTCGATTCTTCAGTTTGTCTGTTTCTTCTTAAGTATTAGCTTTAGTACTGGTTAGTAGTTGAGACAATAGGAAGGAAAAATAGAATAGAGTGTGGTTAGCATTTAGAAGATTTAGCTGATCTTTAGATATTGCTTGTTTTAGGAGATGCCAAATAGGTGCGACCAGACTCGTCCACAAGTTGACTCTTACTGGTGAGTTTACCTTAAAAATGCAAATTCAAGATGCTTAGGTTGAGCTTAAGATCAACCAACTGTCTAGACAAGCAGGAAGTGCTTCTAAAAATAGCCAACTCCTGTTGTCCAGAGGTCATGACATATACCTTGACAAGAACTTGATTTTTCCCATCGTTATGAGATTGTTTTTTGAGGTCAGCATTTTTGTATTTGTATTTATTTTGTATTTAAAAAAAACCCACCAAAGATGGCCAAAAAAGACACTAAAAATGGTCAAAAACAAGCTCAGCTTAATTGGGAAATTGGAATTAGGTTTCTATTGGGAATTAGCCATTAAACAGCTAGTGAGAATGCTGGCTAACATCCTGCAGTGTGGTTAATTCGTTCCAAAGTTTTCAATACTCTTCAAAACAGCACTGTTCAAGGTCTTATAATTTAATGTGTTTTTTAAAATTTCTTTTTAGCTTATACTTAGTTACATTAAGTTGTATAGTAATATCTTAACCGTACTACATAAAACCTGCATTATTCGAGGTTCTGCTGTTTATATATTCACCCGTGTTTGTCTTTCCACACAGTATCTCCGAAAGTTATCAATGGAAAGGTGGGTCATGGGCAACGGAAGAAGTGATTCAATTTTGGGGCGGATCCATATACAGTTACCTCCCTTGCATCGTAACTATATAAGAACTGATTTTCATCCAGTTTTTAGTGACAATGGTGTTGGCAGAGGTATGCACTCACTGGGTGCTTTCTAGTGTTACTATGAAATACAACAGACTCCCTGAATGTTTGCAAATATAAGAAATAGGTCTTCACCTTTTTTCACTCTCTGACTAAGACTCTGGTTTATCTAACTCTATTATTCATACAGAACAGAGGAAAATAGAATGGACTAGCATTCCAAGGGAAATTATGAATCACTGCCACCCATATATGCTGTGTTGGGGGTGATCAATTAAAAAGTCGGGCTGTGATCACTAAAAAATGTCTGAATTTTCAAAAAACAAGCGGGCACAAACTAGTGAGCAATTTAGCATAAGCTTACATTGAAAATTGAACCCCCCACTAAAACCCTATTTTGGAGGGGAATTTTTAAACAAACAACAAAAAATATTTTCCCTACTCATTGAGGGGGAGTGTGTACAACATTTCAAGTTTCTACTATGAACGGTTAGGACTGGACAAAGTCTGGATACATACATAGATAGATACATATAAATGTTTGAACACATGAATAACCTAAAGTGGTGATTAACAATTGTTAACAAATCAAAAAACAGGAAAATATATCCATTGTCTACTTTTCAAACAGGCAATGCCAAATTAGCCATTTTTTTGGCTAGATTTGGTGATTACTAAATAAGTTCAAATTTTCAACAAAAACAAAGTGAGAACACTGCCGGACACAAACTAAGGGATCAATTTAGGATAAACTTATATTGCAAACTGAACCACCCACTAAAAACCTATAGGTGAGGAATAGCAAAAAAAACAACTTTTTTTTTTTTTCTCTCTCTATACATAAGGGGTAAATGTTGAAATATTCAGCCCTCTAGCTTTATTTGTGCAGCCTATACACGTGATATATACATAGCCAGCCAGACCAACTTGAAAACTGAAGAAACCCATGTTGACATAATGTTCAAGCTTTAAAAGAATGAGCATTGTAGCTCTAAAAATAAAGAAAATATCAACTTTTACAAATGGTGTGTTGGGCACTTCTGCGCAGCCACTCATGTGATCTCAATTTGTTTGGGTGATAGCCAGTTGACATACTAGATTTGCGTCTTAAAGAAACGCAAGTGATCATTAGGTAAGTAGCCAAAAAACTTATAATTTTGGGTTAGTGGACAGTGGAATGACAAGGAATTTTGTACTCCATTGTCCTACTTTATTCACTTCTCTAAATATCCGAAAAGTCTGATGTTAGCCAGGGTGGATCTGTGACCTGTTGTTTTTCAAGTGCACACATTGTTTATTCTTATAGCAGGTAGTCCAAACAGTCAGTTTTTTGGGCGAAAATGTTGCAGTAACGCTAATTTTTCCCTATTTCTCAAGTGTTCATTCTCCATAATGTTGACTAATTACAAAACTGTTATGCATGCCATAATAAAGAGTGTCCAATTCTGAATCTGTTGGTGTCTTATTTGTCACCGTTATTTGTCGCATTTTCAATTTAATGTGTTTACAGTGCCCAAACTACGCAGTGACATTTTATAAATTTTTTTTTTTTTTTTTTTTTTACTGTGGTCGAAATAAAAGGTGTCTATAAAATAAATGATTGCTGACACCTCCTCTTTCGATGTATGTCTTTGGAACCAATATCACCTAGTAGAAAAATAAATGTTCTTCAGTTTTGTATAAAATTTAAGCAAGTACAAAATGTCTACATATTAAAAAAAAAAAATGATGGCTTTTCAGCTTTATAGGGTGTTGAAAAGGCCATTTTTTTTTGTAAGTGTTCAATTCGCTGCGAGTCCACAAATGAATAAATAATCATAATTAGTGAACTAATCGGAGTAGAGACAAATGAGGTATCAAAATGTTCAGAATAACAAGAGCTATAAGGGGAAACAGGCACCAGATGTATAAGATCTTCCTGTAAAAACTCATTGGAGTACCTACTTATAGTCTCCTTGTGGAGCATAGGGCCACAACCACACTCTTGTGGTTTCAGTAGCAAGTAGGTTTTATTGGGTGAAGTTGCGTGCCTCAATCCTCCTCCTTTACCTGGGATTTACCAGTTATAGTGGCTGCCAAGCTGTAGATTTTCTTTTCTTAGAGTAACTTTCTCTTAATCCATAAGAACCCAGAACCATTTTCTACTTGAAGGAACATTTTGTGGGATTCTGGGTAGGCATGGATAAAATATAATATTATATAAGAGACTGTGCAGATCAATTAAATTGTAAAGTGGGTTCTTATGGGTTAATGTTATCAGCTGGTTATTGTTATCTTAAAGACCTTGTCCCAAAGTGATCACAATAAGTGGCTTCCTTTGTATATCCTTTGCTTAATAGTATCTACTGGTTATTGTTATCTGGTACAGTACTTTTTATCCCTGCCATTCCCTAACCCATAAGAACCCAGACCCATTTCTACTTTAAGCAACATTATGTGGGATTCTGGGTAGGCAAATTGACCCACACAGTTATGTGACTGCACCAAGATGTTCAGTAGATGTCACTTAGTACACTTCATGAGTTAAAATCAAGGATATAATATTATATAAGAGATAAAAGTGTCACAGTGGGTTCTTATGGGTTTTAAATCGGGCATGGGCAGCTATTTTGATTTAGCAGGCCGCAGAAGACATTTTTCATCTTTATTCGGGCCACACATTCACTTAAATGTAGATTGTATTACAGAAAGAATACTTAATTCCTATTTTAGACAAACATGAATTACTAGCTTTCCAAGGGAAATTATGAATCACTCATATATGCTGTGTTGGGGGTGATCAATTAAAAAGTTGGAAAAAGGGATAATCAATGAATAAGTTACTTCTCTTGCCTTTTGTTGGTCTGTGATCACTTAGAAAGGTCTGAATTTTCAAAAAATAAGCGGTCACAAACTAGTAACAAATTTAGCATAAACTTACATTGTATATTGAACTTAAAAACCTATTTAGGGGGAAATTTTCCCTACTCATTGAGGGTGTGTGTGTGTGCAAGCAACATTTCAAGTTTCTACTATGAACAGTTAGGGCTAAGCAAAGTCTGGAAACATAGATAGATACATATAAATGTCAGAACACATGAATAACCTAAACCCAGCAATAAACCAGTGTTGTGGGTAGCAGTGATTAACAATTATTATATTATTGATTTGTGAAGTCAAAACAAAAGTAATTTTACAATATAAATTATAAAACTGACTTTCTGAGAAAAATGATATAAGATTTTAAATAAATGCCTAGATTGGCCGCGGTCCACAAAAAGTGTTGCGGTAGGCAAAATCTGGCCCGCGGGGCTAAAGGGCTCCAACTGCTCTGCTATTTGCCTTTATCTCCCCCCCAGACCCACTCTTGTATGGCGGCGATTGTCATATAAGCAGCGAGTTTTGAACTCTCGAGGTCAGTGAGCGCAGAAAATTCAGATCAGCCAGATACGTGTTCTTGACTGACCACTCCATGAGGATCGTAGCTTTTGCTGAAGTCCGACAGTACTTGTCATCAACTCCGAATTACCTTTATCAGTAAAGAAGCATACGGAACAACTAACTCTGTCGCGATTCGCTCGCTGCTACACGATCTTCATTCCATAGAAGAAAGCCACCCAAATAGATATCACATTACCTCAATCTAAAGGGAAGGGTTTCTATGATTATAGCCCTTGAGGTGATTCTTCACCCATGTCTGAAAGTGACCTTTCAATCTTGAACACAAGGTGGGTGAAGGTTAACTACAGCCGTGAAGATTCAACCTGTCCGGACAGCTGTTACGACGAGAACGGACCTACCATCCTTGTCCATACTCCTTTAACCGGCTAATGTTTGGTGATGGGCCGACAGGTTCACACCTTTAGCTGTGTAGAGAAGTGGATTCATGCTTTCTCCAAGGGTATTATAGCAAAGTGAATGAAAACATCCTCAACTGAATTCCATTTTATGTGCTTGTCACTGTTAGTCAACTCCACACCTCCAGTGCACATCTAACGTGCAAAATATGTTTGTTTTTTTCTTAAGGAAAACATTTGGAATCAGAGGTGTAGCATAGGGGTTTATGGAATGGGAACAGTTGATGGTGTAGGGGCACAATATTTCCTCTGACCTATAATTCCTGTTAATTAATAATTGTGCTGCTTGAGCATTCAGAAGCCTTGCTACGCTTGAAAAGAAGCAATTCAACTTGAGCTCCATAAACTCGCACAAAAACTTCCTCTGATTAGTCGTCATGAAAAGTCAAGGTTAAATCTCTCGGATCTTCTTGTATGTATATATAATAAACACTTGCTGTAACTGTACTCATTCTAGTGTCACTATTCAATGACCTGTACATTCTAACGGCACATTTGTTTTTAATATTCTCGCAAGATTATTGTCGGAGGTTAATCTAAGTTAATTAATCTAGAAATCTTGAATACAGAAGAAAACGTGCTGACCTACTAGCGGTTTATAGAATCCGGAACAACATACATACAGTGGATACTGACATTCATTACTCAAAATGCCCTGATAAGAGAATTTGCAGTAAAACCAGAAGAGATAGCCATAAACTACAAATTCAAACCTCCATAGGTGTTAGAAAAAAATTTCTTCTCAGCAAGAGTGGCAAACACATGGAACAGCCTAAGTGAAAAGACGGTCACATCCGAGAATATCAATATTTTAAAAAGTAATCTTTGTTCGGATATCGGACATACCAAATTTAACTACCTTTTTCTTATTAGTTTAAATCCAGCCCAATTACACTGAGGCTGGCTTAATGACACAATTAACTGCTGTCAAAAAAGCCTGTTTCAAGTGTATATTCAAGTATATATTATACCATTTCCCGAGCAAACTCAAAAGTAAATAACTTTCTGTGCTTTCTACAAAGATCTTTGTAGCTTTCCTGTGTCACAACTGTATACATACTTCCGTGATGTAACTATATGACCCAGTTTCCTGTTTCATTGGTGGTCTCAAGGAAACGTGTAGCATAATAAAGTACAACTGTACAAAACGAGTAGCATTTAAAGTTTGAATTAGCTTGCCAGGGTGTTAACCAGAATTCTCACTAGCTGTTTAATGGCTAATTCCCAATAGAAACCTAATTCCAATTTCCCTATTAAGCTGAGCTCTGTTTTGATCATTTTGACAAGTTTTTTCCAGTTTTTTACCATTGTTAGTGTCTTTTTGGTAGTTTACGGCCATTTTTGGCTTTTTATAAAATAAGAAAATGCGGACCTCGGAGAAAACTTCCCAATCCTATAAAAACAATGGGGAAATCAAATTCCTGGCTAACAAACACCTTGTTTTCCATATTTTTTAATTAGCTGGCCGTATTTTAAAATTTGATCAGGAAAAAGTATATTTTTCAGGTTCTCAACTAATAAATGTCTTTATAATTATATTCTGTCGGATATAAAATTATCCATTATTTGATTTCATACTGTTGGCATAAAGAACCTCATTATAATCATGCCTAAATACGAATGTGAGAGTAGAGAGATCAGCAAAGTGCACAATTCAAAACTCCTGCCTCCTGAGAGTTTGTGGTGAGAACCTGTGTAAAAGGTTGCTTCCAAAGTGGACACTGGTTAGATCCCTGCACAATGCTCATTTCTTTATTTATCTACACGATTTAGGCTGCTTGTTTTAGCAGTTGCTCACACCGGTGCCGGGCAAATATAGGTTCCTAACTATTAAATTTCTTTATAATTATCGTACAACCATGTATATGGTTAGCATAATTACTTTTTGATTCATTCATTTTATTTGCACACCTGTAACCCATACAAGGGGGCATTAGACTGTGAAAGTCATTTTTGTTTGTACTTTTTGTTTTCTCATTATTAATACACCTTGTATAAAATCCACCTGTTATAACGGCACTAAGGGTGCTGTAATATGGTAGTCTGTGTAAATATTTTGTAATTATTAATAGAATCTCCACTAAATATGCACTTTTCTTTTTGTGGGCAAGTGACAATGTTCTCTCTAATTTTTAGTAGTCAGTGTGTGCAAAAATCTTATGTTGTGTAAATTTTTTTCCAGTGACAGAAATATGTTCGCACTCAACGCTTGTGCAAATGTCAACTTAAAATTGGCACAGCCTATTTCTCATGGCTAATAAAACTGTATTGGTAGGTTTTAATATGATACAAGTATGACTCCATTTTATGATAGTAATAAAATTTAGTTAGTATTTTATTCTATACTTTGAAGTACTTTGTTCAGTTTGTTGTTCCATTAAATAAAACATCAATGAGTATTAATCACGGCTACCCACAACAGACTGGTTTAATCACTGTTGTAAATTGGTCCCTTAGTTTGTGTCCGGCAGCATTTATGCTTGTTTTTTGAAAATTTGGATTTTTTAGTGATCGCAGCCCCAGAAAAAGGCAAGAAAAGTAACTTATTTATTGATCACCCATTTTTTTCCAATTTTTTTAATTGATCACCTCCCAACAGAGCCGTTGGTCATATGACAGTTTCTATTGAGAGACTAACCAGATGTGCTTTTTTTTTTTTGCTTTTTTTTGCTTTTTTTTTTTTTTTCTAAATCATAAATTTATGGTTCAAACCATACTGGTAGTATTTTCATCAAGGTAACTTAATTTTACCACCACAATTTAAAAAAAGGTAAAAACGTAGCGTATTTGGATAGCGGTGATTAATAATTTCCGTTGGAATACTAGTTTTTATTTATTATTTAGATGCAATGTTAAAATAAATTAGTAACAATAATACCCATCCATTCAGATTGAAGAAATTAGTGATGTACACATGTGGTATTTGTAAAAAACGGCTAAACTAGTTAAAATAACTAAGAGATTATGTTCAATAATTATAATATATTATCATTATTATTTTCAAATAATTATATATTATCATTATTATACTTAGGTAACCAACCTTTTGTGTGCACATCAATTTCCCTTATGTCCTGGTTACAAAATATTTTTAAATTTTTTACTAAAAATATTTGTTTTAATTAATAAAATGATTTTCATTTCCATTTCAGATTCAAAGTTCAAGAGAAAAAACAAATCATGGGAAAAAAAGGAATTAAGATTTTTCTCTTCATCGTCAACACGCTTTTCTTTGTAAGTATATCTTTTGTTTAATATTTATAAAACTAGTCTGGCACAAGGCCATAATATTGGAGCACTCAAAATCACAGTAGAAAGTGTCTGAGAGACTAGCTTGCTAACACTTAGATGTATTTTCAGTTGGTATTCTTATATAAACTTCATGTTATAATTCTAACAGATGTAATAGGGGTTGGCATTTAAGGTGTGAGTATTTTAGTAATGTTTATACTTGTATGGTAAGCTAGTTTCTTTTTATCGGTTGTTTGTAAACATGTTAACAGAAATAGAATTTACTGTTTTATGTGAAAGCAGGTTCCAGTATGAAAGATCTTGATGTCATAAATCTGTCTCTAATACGAGGGTGATGGTGACCTCCTGTTTGTTGCTGTTAATATTCTTTGTAGCCGAAGTTCTTTTTTTTTTTTTCCTTTTGTATTTCTAAATTATTTCTAGGATGGAATTATTTCCTGGACCTAAACTTTTTAATGCAAATTATGATTATTTTTTTGTTTACAGTTAAACAACTTCCACACTATCACTTTTCATAAATATCCCCGGTTCTATAAAGTGTACAAAAATCATTTTTATATCAGAATTTTATCCAGGCTTTCAGTATCGCACTTGTCATGAGACAAAGGTCACATGATTATTGAGAATAGAAGGCGTTCATTGATTTAAAAATGATTTTAACATTCACCATGTTGATGACAATCGTTTAACTTAATATCATAAAATATTCATCATAAAGATTAGGACCAACTGAAGATATATCTAACAGATGTAATGGGGGTTGGCATTTAAGGTGTGAGTATTTTAGTAATGTTTATATTTGTATGGTAAGCTAGTTTCTTTTGATAGGTTGTTTGTAAACATGTTAACATAAATAGTTTACTGTTTTGTCTGAAAGGGGGTTCCAGTATGAAAGATCTTGACAGGGGTGGATCCAGCCTGCTGAGCTGACCGACTTCCAAAATTTTCTTTTGGGTGGTGGTGGGCTTTTAGGGTGGTAATTTTGAAAATGATGTATCCAAGATTGGCTAAAATTGTGTTTCAGGGCATAACAGCTACTGAAATTAAGATAAATAAAACTTTTCAGAAAAATTCTAAGGGTCTTGATGGTTGTCATGTGTTGAGATGAAAAGATTTAAAACTCGGAAGACGCTCAGAAAACAGTATAAATAAAAATCTTGGGCAAAATTCTGCGGGTGTTTCCAGAAGACCCTGGAAGATCCCCCTGATCCACCCTTGCTTGATGTCATGGATCTATCTTTAATACCGGGGTGGTGGTGTATCTGGTATTTGTGGCAGTGACCTCTATTTGTTGTTTTTTGTGTTTTATGTAGGATGAATTTGCTCTGTATGCACATCTTACAGTGAGTGTCTGCATCCATTTCTACCATGCAGTATGTCATTTTGTAGATGTGTATCAGGTCACTTCTCAATCTTCTGTATTGTAGAGTGGGTAGCTGTAGTATTCTGAGTCTGTCTTCATATGGCAGGTCTTTTAATTGTGGCACCAGTTTCGTAGCTCTCTGTAACATTTCTCTGTATTTTTGGTGTGTGGAGACCAGATATTTACAGTTTAGTTTTGGTGGTACAATCAAAAGGTTTCCAGTTCGCCTCTAATATTCTCTGTTTTGCCACTGTTTACAATGTGATTTTTTTTTGTGTGCTAAGCCCTAATTGCTTGCTAATGCATGATTTGTGGTAATCTTTCTGTAATATCTAAAAACAATATTATAGTAATATTCTACACAATATACTGAGGTATCATACAAATTTTTATGAAAATTAATCCGAAAATGTGGTCGGTATGCGGTTTTTAGAGTTGCCAAAACTGGAGCTCATTTTCTCAAAACCATTGTTTGTTTGGTTCGCCCATCCTATGGTAGCCGCCTTTATTGCAGGAGGTGCCTTGTTTGTCTTTAGTAGTAGTTATTTAAACCCCTCCCTATAAGGGCGGATTCTGATACTGGGTTGGTTTAATGTGGGTGCTCACATTCGTATGTGTAGGCAAGGTCAAAAATTGCTCGCAACCAGTGTCACAAAGGCATCAGAAATGTCCTTCCTCCCCTCCCTCATTTCTAATCATAATTCAAACTTGTAACATTTAGGTTACATATATTATAAAATGAGATTATCACATTTGTTTATTGGCACATCTGGTATGTTTATTTTGTAAAGAAGAAAAAACCCTAATTGTCTGAAATATAGGCCACTAGTCTGAACAATGCCATAAGTTGTACTGAATACATGCATATCTTGATTGTTATTTTTTGAAGAACAAAATGAATGCTAACATGATTTGTTTTAGCTGAAAAGGTTTCTCGGTTTTTCTGCAAAGTGAAGAAATAAAAACATTAAGTGCAGAGAAAAGGACTTTCATTCTTATTATACTCTGATTTATTCTGACTAGTGTCCTCATCTTGGTTGTTATAGTCACATTTTGTCCGTTGTACCCTCTGCTTCTTCAAGTGTCTGGCATAGTTGGTAAGCTTCTGTGGAATTTCAAATCGTTTTTATTTTTAACATTTTTTTTATTAAAGGGTTCGGTTTGAAATTCCCAGAAGGTTACCAACTATGACAGAAAGCTGGAGGGTACAACGGCCAAAACGTGGCTATAGCAACCGAGATGAGGACATTAGTCAGAGTAAATCAGTATATAATAATAATTGCTTATCTCAGAAATTCAGACTAGATTTTTTATTGTTGAAAATATTATATATATAATATATATATTGCAGCAGTCATAGACACCATGGGATATATACAGTATCACCCATAAATAAGTATGCCACTACCACTTTTTAATAGAAATTTATCTTCTAAACAAAACATAGCAGTATTTTATTATTTCTAGTGGAACATTACACAATCAAAACTGATATTATCAGGTATTATTTAGGACCAAACTCAACAGCATTGAAACTCTGTTGCCAAAAATATCTTTTCATAGTGGTGTACTCATCTTTGGATGGCAACATATTCATATTTTTGACAAGTTTCAATGCTATCAGTTTGGTCATAAATAATACCTGATAATGTTTTTATTGTATAATATTCCACTAGAAATAATAAAATCCTGCTATATTTGGTTTAGAAGAAAATTAACTTTCTATAAAATAGTGATAGGGATGTACTTATTTATGGGCGATACTGTATGTCCCACGAGTCTTGAAAGGGTTAAAAACAACAAAGATGAAGACACTAGCCCCAAAAATGACTGAAATAATGAAAGATTTTCTCAGAAAAAACAAGATAATTTCACTTCAAAATAATTTTTTTGTATTAATTTTGACTTCATTTCACCTTCATCATAATTTTTAGTTGTTTTTATCACTAAACTCGGACTGTCACTCTATGGCAGCAAGTAAACAGCTTCTAGTGAGATTCGAAGTTGCATCCCTCTTGCTAGAGGGAAGGCCTGGTTCACACCCAGCTGCTTTAACAACTTCTCAGTGCCCGGGGGAAAAGATAATTTTGGTGCCCCCACCCCTAAAATGTTTTGATTATTTAGTTATTTAATTTAGTTTTTAGGTATCTCCGGGTAACGTTACATTGTGACTTTTGTTCTTGTGACTTTTGTTCTTGTGACTTTTGTTCTTGTGACTTTTGTCCCGGGATTCTTTTTTTGCAGTTGTGCAAACAAATTTAATATTTGCTTAAGAAATAATTTTTAAATGATTTTTTTAAATTTAAAAAAAAACAAAAAAACTCTTGTGTGCAAAAATCTTTTTCCTGTGACAAAAGTATGTGCACACTTTTGAATTTGACATCGCCATTAATTCATGCCAAAGGAGATTTTGTGCAATGGGGCAACTGCCCCCCGCGCCCTTCACCCCACTCTTGCTACGCCACTGCTTGGCCACAGAAGCTTTTATGGCTACCAGAAGTCAAATTCTACCTTTAAGTCCACCCCTTACTTCCGATTCATGCTGTTTACTCACTGCCATAGAGTGACGGTCCGAGTAAAAAAAAAAAAACAGCTAAAAAATTAAGTTAAAATTAATACAATCTTGAGTTACAAAAAGGTTTGCTTAGATAGTGTAATGGTTAGCAGGTCTGCATCGCACACAGAAGGTCCTCGGTTTGATTCCCACTCTGAGCGGAGAGTGTGGAAAACTCTTTATTAGGACAAATTTTCCTGCGCACCCAGCAGCTAATTGAGTACACTCTAAGCCAGGGGTCCCCAACCTTTTTGTGTCGAAGAGCACTTTCACGACTACCAGTAGTGTAGCAGGCGTCATTTGCTTTTCAATACAAATTTATATTTGGTCTTTATAATAAAAACACACATAATATTTAATTTCTATTTAAGATAATGCAGTAACAAATTACTGCAAAACAGCAAGTTTTATAGAAAAAAAACCATGGCAAGTTTATACTTTGACTTAATAATCAACATAATGGCTGATTTAACATGTATTACCTTTGTATAATAATGGGCATAATACACACAACAAAACTAATTCAAATAAACTAAAGACAAAATTAATTATATCCCTATGTGAAATAATGCTTAGAGCGGTGTGATTAGGGTGGAGGTATCCCTTCAGTGATCTTGCATCCTGCCAAGGGGGGTGGTCATAAAAACTTGTAAGAATAAAGTCCTGGTCTCGACCGGACTTGAGACTTGCAAGGATCATTAAGCCAACGCATGCAAAGGAAACCGGGACTTTGTCTCTGGCTTCCAGACTCCATTGGGAGTTGTCTCTTAAGAGACGGGGTGGGGGTTTTACAATACTTCATCTAATACTTTTTTAAAATAATAATTAGAAACTGTTAATCAAAACTGTCAACATGGGTTTCTTCAGTTTTCAAGTTGGTCTGGCTGGCTATATATGTATCATGCGTACAGTCAGCACCAATGGTGTTACAGGGCTGAAAATTTAAACATTTATTACTTATTACATCTTGAAATTCACCCCTAAATAGATTTTTAGTGGAGAGTTCAATTTGCAATGTAAATGTATGCTATATTGATCGCTAGTTTGTGTCCAGCAGCATTCACAATTGACTTTTCGAAAATTCAGACATTTTTAGTGATCACTGCCCAACAAAAGGTGAGATAAGTAACTTATTCATTGATCACCCCCAACATGCTGCCAAAAGATGTTGGTCATGTGACTGTTTCTATTGAGTGACTAACCAGACAAGTTTAATTTATTATTATTTTTATTTTTGAAAGTTTTTTTATTTTATTTTATTTTTCAGACTGTCGGACTTGTCGTCTTTGGCGTTGGGGTCTGGACTGCAGCAGATAAAATCTTCCTTTCCGACATCATAGGTTCGAATCTTTATGCTGCTGCTTCTTACATGTTAATCATTTCAGGAGTGATAATTCTTGTGGTTTCTATTTTGGGTTGCGTCACCACTTGGAAGGAGATGCGATATGGAATCCTGCTGGTAAGTGTTGCCAGGTCCTCAGACCTTTTTATCAAAGACAATGATTCTCAAACTTTTGCAGCTCAGGATCAGCTGAATCGAAATAAATAAAATCTTTTAACTTCACAGAGTATATAAATTCAATTATTATTAATATTTATTCATATTAATTGGATCAAGTAGCTTTTAGGCACCCTGAAAATTGTCAAATAGAAACGGACACATTTTGCCATGAAAAATGACTTGCAGAAAATACGTTTTCTATTGACTTAATGAAATCTTAACCCACTGATGGCTAGAATCTTTAGTATGTTATGTCAAAATTTTAGTTTTAGATATGATAGGGGCCTATATTTTAAATATATTTATAAAACTAGGAGTTTAATAAAATAGAACTTGAAATTTCAAAATATACTTACAAAATTAGGATAATAAAATTGAAATTAAAAAAGTTTTTTTCAAAGTCCATCATGTTCGCGGGTCACCTAAAAACCTGTGACGTGTCATTGCTGATATGTGTCATAGGTTCACCATCACTGTTTTAACCAAAAATTTTGTTAAAAACTGGTAATTGAACAAAGCTAGTTTATGAAAATAACATCGAAGCTCTGATGTGGTTTGAACCCGCATCAAGTTACTTGTCAGTCCGATATGCTAACCATTACACTTACAGTTACTGAACGACAGTAAAATTTAAACTGTAATTACTGTAAAATCCAAAACCTAGTTTTACGAAGAATAGTTGGATTGAAAGACCAAAGATTACTTTTTATTTTTTCGGGAGAAAGTGTCTTAGTAACTTTGAAAATTTGTTAGTTTAAAAAAAAAAACCCATCCTTTTCTATTTTTTATCGAATGTAAGTAACTTCCAAAGATTACCGACACCAGTTTAGTATGGCTCTGTCAACATGTGGAATTTGTTTATCTTGGTAACACTGCTGACATTTTAGTGACGTTGCCAGTAGCGTGGAAAATGTGTCTGTTTCAATTCAACAATTTTCAGGGTGTCTAAAAGCTACTTGATTCTATTAATTTTTAATACCTATCTATGTATAGAGTTTTAATACGTATCTATATTTATTTTTGAATAGTTATTAATCACTGCTACCACAACACTGGTTTATTGCTAAGTTTAGGTTATTCATGTGTTCTGACATTTATATGTATCTATGTATGCTGGTTTTTTGAAAATTCAGAACTTTCTAAGTGATCACAGCTCAACAAAAGGTGAGAAGTAACTTCTTCATTGACCACTCCTTTTCCCAACTTTTAATTGATCACTCCCAACACAGCATATATGGGTAGCAGTATTTCATAATTTCACTTGGAATGCTAGTTTATATTTATTTTTGAATAGTTATTTATACTTAGTTTTGAATAGTTATTTAT
>VCCN01001082.1:2451769-2463340 GCA_006491835.1 Architeuthis dux | reverse complement strand
ACAGCAATTTCAGACATGAGCAGCCTTCGATATTTGAATTGTCAACATCGTTAGCATTAATGGTTCATCTTAATTAAAATACATGTAGATACATCAATAAGTCTCTAGCCCAATGATGAAAAAAAGCATTTATTTTACAACATAAAGTCCTTCCTTGTCGATGCACTTAATTGTTTTGGTGAATATTAATCAGATAGATCAGACATTATACAGTGAAAATTTCAGATAAAAAACAGCTAATAGCTATGGACTTATTGATCCACCCTCATAAATAAATGCAAAATGAAGGGTTGGCTGTGTTAGATGAAATCATCAGATGTTTCTAGACATTGAATGTGACTTTGAGTTCTACTCTCAGACATTGCAGGCAGTGACGGATTAACCATTGGGCTAAGTAGGCTTAAGCCTAGTTGCCCCCACATGGAGGGATTTTCGAGAGCAAAAAAACATGGTTTGAGTGTACACATGAGTATTTGGATGATATTTCTGTACTTTTACATACATTTTTTTTTTTTTTTTTGTCTGGAATACTGCAAATTTGGCTAAGATCAAAGATTTGAAACTGCCATGGCCTCGAAGTTCAGAGAACCACTGCCCTTCGGGTGTCCTTGTGGCATGCTCGGGTATTGTCCTGGGAGAAGTTACACAGGATATCTTGGTCGGGAGGCGAACACCATGCTCGGGATTCATCTTGAGAAGCTTTTGTATGAGTTATGAGGATAGGCTAAGTGTTAGGATTAACATCGTTAGAAAATAGGAGAGATCGGGGAGACTTAATAGAAATATTCAAGATTATGCATGGTTTAGAAGTCGTAAAACTTGATGTATTTTTTTTACTAGAAGGGGGTACAAGGGACTGAGAGGCCACACATATATGATAGAAGTAGATTGAATATCAGAAAATTCTTTTTTAGAAATAGAGTAATAGGACTTTGGAATAGATTACCGGAATATGTAGTGCTATCAATAGATACAAATGATTTTAAGAAGAATTATGATGTTTATTACACCACCACAAAAGGATAGATATTGTGTAAATATGATTATGATGTGTGCTTGTATATACAGATTGTATACTTTCTTTTTCATACTAAAATGTTCTATACTTAGATAGTACAATGATATAAGCTATTTAATATGACTCAGTCACTTTATTCTATTCACCAGGGGCAAGGTCAGCCTAGGTAGCCCAGATTGCAGGGGTCTCTTTTTGAAAAGTTACAACAGTTTTATGTAGCACATTCAGTTGATTAAGAAATTCTTCAGACCTTAAAGTCTGAAAAGGAAACTCGGTTCCCAATGAAATAAATAAAAAAAACATATAAACACAGCGAATCGGTATAATAGATGAAAAAGCTTATTAAAAGAATTAGTAATTAAAAACAAGATATTTTCTGAGATGAAGTATTTTCATTTTTGTTGTTTTCAACTGTTGACAAGATCTGTTCTTTAGTCTTCAGGGCCATTCTTGAGGCAGTGCAAACAGATTTTAGGGCATACCAAAAAAATATGTTTTAAACAAATAATCTTTATTTTCTATGTTTTTTTCAGTGTTTCAATTTGTTTGAGGATTTATTATGTTACATATGTTATGTTATGCTATGGGTTGTTGATCTCTCTGGAACTGCCTTGTGTCTTTGGAATTGGTATGATGTGCTGAAAGGAATACTCGCCGGCTCATCAAGTGAAGAAGAAACAAAGCCAGGTTTATCAAAAATAATATCTCCTTTTTATTTTCGGACTTATACAGCACTGTCAAGTAATTTTGTATTTAAAACAAGAGAGGGTTGAGCAGCCTCTAAAACGTGAGACTAATTACGAGATTGGTTAGTTATGGTTGCAATCAGCATTTTCCTGTTTCCAGATCAGAACCTCGTCTCAAATCTTAAGTGTTCTGATCTTGATACTAGAGTCCTGATTCCTTTTATAATGAATATCTCTTTGTTTTTTGTTTTGTTTTGTTTTTTTGCTTCAAAATTCCTAATCTACATAAATTATTCAATCATAAATTAATTCTTTGTTGTGTTTAACCTTTATTACCTATTGTAAAACGTTTGATTAATTTTACCAATCCTACATAAACCTTTTGATTACCTCTTTCCATGTCCGGCAATCATAATCGCAAATTAAAACCAAAGTTTGATTATGTCGTCAAACATTTTATTAACCTTTCATAAAAGAATGTGTGCACACCTATATTTTAAATCGTAAGTTATTTTTTAAAAAGGTATCGCTAATGTTATTTCTCAGCATATTTGACCTTTATCAAAATACCTTTTTGTTATGGTTAAGGCTGTCAACCAATTTACCTCTTAATGTTGTTCATTTTGGTCTGTGAGCGAAAATATTGCAGTGCAAAGGGAGATAACTCTGTATCCTTCCACCACTCCATCCCTTCCTAGATCCATTTTAGGCACAAGGAGAGCGCATCTCATTTTTATAATATTATTTTAACTGAATTATATGTCTGTCTATATTTCTATATATCCATTTATCGGCCTGTCCATCTTATTTATCTTTCCAACTATCTATTTATTTATCTGTCTATCTATTCTTCTGCATCTTCCTAGGACACATAGAGATAGGTCCTTAGGATCCCTAAGAAATGTTATGCACTGGGCCTCATCAATTTCTCTATTGTATCAGCCAAATACAATAGGAATACTTGCTCAAATGTATGGGAAAACATTTTTTTCAATTTATCTCAACCAATTCCAATTCCTGAGTTTCCAAGACTTGTATCAGGATTTTATTTTTTTATTTTCAAAACACTAAAGATCTAAAAATAACATTGATTATGAATGAATATAGAGGCTTAGAATTAAGGGTTTTTCCTGGTTAGAGTATTGGTGTTTTAATTAAATGTACCATTTTTCCCCCTAGTTTTTCCACTTGTGCCATTCTTTTAGCGGCATCAAATGTGTATTTAACAGGATTTTTAAAAAAGTCAGACAAAAGAAATCCAACACTAAAAATGTGTAGTGAGAGGAATGATATGTAAAATTCTTATTCAACATTTGCTACTTTAGAAAATATAAATTATTCTCTAGTCTTTTCTAGTGTTTGAGACTTCTTTTTTTTATGCATCGGGTGGAAGGTAATATTTTAAAAATGTATTTAGGTAAAAATAGCCAATGTCCATTACTTCACCAGGTCCAAAAAAAATCTTAAAAAGAAAAAAAACATTATACATATAATAATCATCTTCTGCAGTACTTAGTCTGGCAAAAAATTCAGTCAATTTGTGGATTGTTTCTATAAGCACTTGGGCATGATTATATACTTAGTCTGGCACAAGACCTATAATTAACAGTAATGCATTTAGGTAGAAAATAATTTACTTTTAAATATGAGGGATGTCTGAAAAGTAAGGTACAAATATTTACTAATCCAACATGTTTATTACTATACAAATAAAACATTGTGCTTATGTTACCAGCACACAGTTGCCATCAATTTCTTCGCTGATTGCTGAACTTTGAATTTTTGGGGGATCAGTGACGATGGATGCTTACAGATCATGGAATCAACCTTTGTCTCCGAGGTAACGTGATGCATCCAGGTCTCATCACCCATGATCATGTTTGGGCCCCTCAAATGAGAAACAGTTCCACACAGATGTCGTTGTTGGTGCAAGGGTGGCTCCAGTCGCTTTACGCCACGTTATTTGAGGAGGGTATTTATGATCTCCTTCATCGATGGGACATGTTCATCAATCTTGATGGCGACTATGTGGAAAAGTAGCTTAGTAGTGCTAGTAACATATGTACAATGTTTTATTTGTATAGTAATAAACATGTTGGATTAGTATATGTTTGAACCTTACTTTTTGGACATCCCTCCTATTTAAAAGTAAATTATTTTCTACCTAAAAGTATCACTGTTAATTATAGGAATGTAAAAATAAAAAATGTAAAAGCAAATTGAGCAAGACCATTACTACTGCATTATTTTTCACTGGGCACTCAATACTTGTGGTATTGTGCCAGACTAAGTATATAATCATGCCCAAGTGCTTATAGAAACAATCCACAAATTGACTATTTTTGCTTTAGTCTTGAAAGGAGAAATTATTCCCAATCATTATGCAAGTCTTTTTGGTCTCAACATTCATAAATGCTGTTGTAAAAACACTTTTTAGACATTAACTGCGGATTTCCCTCATTGTAGTTCTATGGTTAACTCAATAAAATTTCTGTTTTATTGTGATCGATGGAAACTTCTATCTGTGAGTCAGGGCTTTTATCTTGCAATGCCTTGCCACCTTCCGCAGTTAATGGGTTGAAAAACTGATTTGGTGAATCATTATAAAAAAACTAAGATATTTGATATTTGTACAATAAAGTACCTTTTCTTTTTTTTTCTTTTTTTTTTTTTTTCCGGTTTGAAAAACAAAAAATTCCATTCATCAATTTCAAAATGCTGAATGAATTGTCAGTTACTTTCACACAGTGGGTGTGACTGGGTTTCAGGGGAGAAGACAGTTCAAATTAATTAGAAAAAATATTTTAATGAAAGAAAAGAAAAAGAGGGTGCAATGAAGATATAAGCACACAATCTGTTATCCAAAATTCTGAAAACCAAATATTTTGGTCAATCTCCAGTCCAGGTTGACTTTATTTCCTGCACGTAACAAGAATATCAAAGAACTAATCCTCACCTAATTCAGGGGAGTAAACTCTTCACTGATTGTCTATCATGTCAAGTTAAACCAAACCGATATATAAAATTAACATTTCTCTACTGTGATTTGAAATCATGACCAAGTGATTGTTAGGCGGCTTTCTTACTAACTAGCTAAACTGACACGTCTTATATATTTACAAATTTATTTATTATACAGGGTGTCCCTAAAGTCTGGACACATAGGAAATATCACTATTTATAACTAACTATATATTTTTTTGCCCCACAGATTAAATATGAGTTTGTCGAAAGAAAGGATTGAACTGGTACTTCTTTTTCTGGGGTATGCTAAAGGAGGTGTACTCAATGAAAATTAAAGATACAAGACACCTGAGGGAACGCATCATAAATGAATGTGCTCAAATTGACGGAAATGTGGAGTTAATGCATCGGGTCCATGTGAATCTCGCAAAGCGCATTGAACTTTGCATCACAAATGGTGGAAAACACATTGAAGATGTTATTTATTAATATTTCAATTAAATAAAATGTTGTTCAAATTATTTTATTGAAAATATGCATTTTGCCTATGTGTCCAGACTTTAGGGACACCCTGTATATACAAAGCAAAAGTTGCAGTAATCGTCTTCAGTCGGAATAAAGGCATGAGTAGCGTTTTGCCCTGCAGCAGCCCGGCTTGTTTCTATGGATGTCGTCTGCACACCAAAGCTCACATTTGGCACCAAGCATGACCCAACGCAGCGTAAACTCACCCAAGGTCACAGCGGAGGTTATTTCAAGACGGCTTTGGCTCAACCCACTTCATGTAGTTGTCTCCATGCTCCTACTACTCAAACAACTCTCAGCTGCTCACGGATATTTTGGTGATTTTTTGACTATGAAAATGTTAAAAAAGAGCTGCATATTTCCCTATAAAATCAAATGATAGATAATTTTATATTCAACAGAATATGATAATTATAATGACATTCATTAGTGAGAGCCTATATTTGCACCCGCGCCGGTGCAAATATAGGCTCTCACTAATAAATGTCATTATAATTATCATATTTCTCTATGTAAGAAACAGAAAAGGAATCATTTGTCATTAGCAATATGGTTCTTGTACGACCATTCGGAAGTCCAAAAAGTGTCTGGTTCCGCTGTGTTTCGAATAAGAGATTGTGTACCTTAAGTATAATTGACATTTATTTGCTTTGTGTTCCATTTATATCTGTGTACAATTTGTGCGTATGTGGACATTTGTGCATGCCGACTTTTTAACTCTGGCTGCTCACTACTAATAACAAAACCGGTCTTGATATTTTAAAGTTGTAAACTATAACTAAAAGTATCTCATTTAACGAAATAAACCAAAAAACAAAATAATTGTTTAATTTGATGAATTTTTTGTTTGAACTATTTCTTAATACATCACGTTTTGTTAAATTTGACTAGTTTTTTTTTACTTTCATCCTAATTTCAGTTGTTTTTATACAACTTATTAATTCGGGCTACTGTTTCTATGGGAACGAATAACAGCACAATCGGAAATAAAGAGTAAGCCTTCGGTGAGAATCGAACTCATGCCCTCATTGCCAGAGGGAGTCTTGTTTACGCCTAGCTGCTTTTACCAATTGGCCACAAAGACTTCATGATATTAATACTAATAATAAAAATTGATATATCTTAATAGTTGTATTCAGTTATCTGAGGTTCTTAGATTAAGGATCTTCATTATTTTACAGACTTTTATTTTTACCAATATCTTTATTTTTTTTGTTGCTTTTTATAATATTTTTGACTTTCAAATTGCAAAACTTGGAACAAAGATATCCCATTGGATAGGATTTGAACTCACACACTAGAGGAGATTGCTATGTCATGTAGCAATGTGTATGCCACTCTATCAGCTCCCATAACCAAAGTGCTATAGGCATTATTGCTATTTGATATAGCAAACTTCCATTGTAGGGAATTAATATCAATATCGATGCTATTCCAAGAAGAAAAAAAAAATTGAAAAGTGTCTGGTCCTAAGGGTTTTGGATAAGAGATTGTGTACCGTTAAATAGATTGTATCGCCATAAGCTACCCATGTTAACATTATCCCAAACATTGGATGAACTTGTGTCATGGGATCTCGACACATAAAAACCTTAACTGCATTTTGTTGATTGAAGAGTTTGTAGCCTTTGGAATGTGAGGGAAAAAGATTGTGCCATTTTATATTGAGGAAAAAAAAATAGCCTACCTAGGACAACATCACTGTAGTCCCCTTCAAAGTACTTCCCTTGGGACCTCACACACTTATCCCAGCATTCCTTCCATTTTTCAAAGCAGTCTGCAAAGTCCTCTATCAGGATCACCATCAGCTGCCTTGTGTTCTCCTTAATCTCGCGAGTCCCAACATGGATCCCTCGAGATCATAAGCAAAATTGTAGCCAGCAAAAAAATAAGATGGCGTGATGATTTGGACATGTTCAGAATGTTTTGACACAGTGATGCTCCGGAGCGGAAAAAAACGGCAGATTTGAAATTTGAAAGACTAACACAAGGTATTGTCAACTAAAATTCTTCTATTCATCTTTGGTAAAGAACGAATTTGACACATCAACAACAGTAGCAGTAGTTGTAATTATATTATCAGCAGCCAGCAAAGAAACACACAGCAAACAGAACAGCCAATTTTGTGTTTGTGTGTTCACATCAACCCCTCTCCTCTCTTTCTGTTATGTCACAGACGGACTGACAGCTCACTATAATAAAGATTTAGATAGAGTTACTAATAATACAAAGAGTTAACATCTATAACTATTCTACTGTGCTATAAATTTTTTCTCTTCCCACTTTGGCTACAAACTGTTCCATCAATTCTCACAAGATGGGTGTGACTTAGCTATTATTAGGTGTGTGCAAAAGTTTCCAGCGGAAAAAAAACGGTTTTCAACTGCGTATTCATATTCTAGTTTTCAAAAAAGAGAACCGGGAACTTTTGTACACACCTAATATTATGACACAACATCTGATAAGTACATGCAAGAAAATGAAATATGAAAGAAGAATCCTTTGTTTTTTTAGAAAAAAGAGAAAAAAAACAATACAATTTCTGTCTGAATGGGGGATCATCATTACACATAGATCTTTTCGGACTATTTTCCTTATCTTGGTTGTTTTTTGTACACAACGATTCAGACGTTATACCCTACGGCCTTCCTCAATTGCATGTAGTAATCGAGAACGCTGTCGATGGGGTTCTCGTCACAGCGTTCTCGATCACAACATGCACCTGTGGAAGGCTGTAGTGTACAGCGGCCGAAACATTTTGCACAAAAAAACCCAACCAAGACGAGGACAATACTCCGAAAAGATATATGTACAATAAAACGCTAAAGGTTTTGATTAAGACCTCTCCCCAGACACACACTCTGAAATTGAAAGTAAATTTTTTTCCTTCAGTTTTACAAAACGTTCCGATCTGCGCTCAAGTACTCAATCTCCATGTGTCGACACCTGCGTTCTCAACCTTGGGGCTGTCCGGTAGCAAAATAGATGGTGTTTTTGCTGCGTCATCATCATATTTCTACAATTATAAATAAATATAATGAATGATTAACTTAGAAAAAGATATGAGACAAAGATATCAAATCAAAACAAAGAAGATAAAAACAATATAGTTTCAGGCATGGGACCCCCTACCCTGCTTGAGCGAGGCACAATTAAAAAGGTTTTTTTAAATATCTAGATAAAGAAATATTATAATTAAAAAAAACAAATGGCAAAGTTGGATGACTTAACCGTCAAAAATGGATTGCATCATAAGGACTGATTTGACCGATCACCGCTAAAGAAGCTAACATTTTTTTTACTTTCGTACTAAGCTGGGACAGCAATGACTGCTTGAGTTTTAGTATAAAACGATTATTTTATTTTATTTTATTTTTTTTATTTAATCAAAAATAAAATAAAATAATCGTTTTTTACTAAAACTCAAACAGTCATTACAGTACGAAAGTAAAAAAAAAATGTTAGCTTCTTTAGCAGTGATCAGTCAAATCAGTCCTTATGATACAATGCATTTTTTACGGTTAAGTCATCCTAATTTGCCATTAGACAAATTTAGACAACAACTCACATTTTTATGTTTCACTCCAAAATGCAGTTTTTCCTTGATCCTTTCTGGGAGATAAGGACACAAAATGTCAAATATGGGGCAGATGAGTTTCGGATCGACTTCCTTCGGGTCTTGGAAACCTGGAAATATAATGTAGTTTAAATAGAAAGATAACTTTCCAAGGAAAATACCAATTACGAAGACAAGACTATTATGTACAAAATAAGTGATGGGTTCAGAGTACAAAAGATGTATAAGGATCAATCATCAAAGATGTTATGCACTCTACCACTCAATCTGGTGCAGAGTGGCCGAATGGTTAAAGGCACTGGTATGGAGTAGGCGGGCCAGATTCAAACTCTGACTGAGACAGTTTGTGTACACTAATGCCCTTTGGAAAGGCATGAATTCTTCTCTTCTTCTCCCACCCCAGCTATGGCTAAATAGAAGGGCAGACTGGGCTCTCTAGCCATGGTTGGCAATCAGTCTAGGATTCCAAACCAGTCTGAAATGGGATTGGCTCCGTCAGGCCCTTGACATACCTTTGATGAATCATTTGCGGTGCCCCAATGATTCTAGTTATGGGATAATACAAAAATACAATTTGGTAAAATGCCAATCATATTTTTTCTGTCTTGACGGAAAAAAAATGAAGAAAAAGGAATTTTTCTTTAGTAGGTGTTTTCGAAAGGTGCTTTTAGTTAGCAGTGCCGGCACAAGGTACCGGTAACACAGACTCTCGCCCAGGGTGCAAAGTCTTGGGGGTGCCTGTCATGTGCCTGAGACAGTATGACTTTCCAAGGCACCGAAGTTTACTCAGAGTACCAGAAATCCTAGGACCGACTCTATTAGTTAAATTAATTTGTCATTCGGAAAAAGAAAAACTGAGATCGACATGTAAACGAGGCATATCATAAGGATTTCGGAGGAAATCAGTAGTCGACCTAAGCATGAGAAGGGGAAATTAAAACCTACCCACGCTACCCACGCTGTGGGTCGGAAAGAAGAGGGGGAGCCGGAAAAGATATAGAAGGAAGGTGATAAGTAAGGAAGGCAGGAAAGGAAGATGAAGATTGTAATAATAATAATTTTAATATCATTATTAGGTACAAGCAGGGGCGTGCCTAATGATTTTCATTGGGGGTGCAGGCCAACAAAGTAGGTGTATCCATCAAGAAAAGAAATTGGCCATATGAATGTATACAAAAATCTAATCCATTTCAAAAGGGAAGAGATTTGCCGACAGAAACAGCATTGGGTGCGGGAAATTCACAAAAAACCAAAACACATTAATGCAATGCAGTGCTAACAAATACGCTTTCAATGTTGCCAAGTATTTGTTATTTATAGCTAAAACTGTCTTTAAAATGGCACAAAGGCGGCTAAATATTTCTATTTCCAGCTAACTTTATAGCTAAAAATATACATATAAATACTTAAAGCACATTTATCAAATAATATAACTACATGCTAAGACTCAAGAACAAATTATTAATAAAAATTGAACATTTACTTTTATCAAACTTTATCATCATCATCAGCAGCAGCAGCCGTTAAAAGTTCACTGCTGGACAAAGGCCTTTCCCATTTCCTTCCATGACGACCTATCTTGTGCTAACCTCTGCCAAGTCATACCGGCCAAACTTTTCTATCTCCTCCCTTCATTTACTGTCCCATGGGCACCAATCGGTTAGTCTTTCCCCCCATCTATTGTCATCTCTTCTTGCTAGGTGGCCAGCCCATCTCCACTTTTGCTGCTTAATTAGTTGTATAATATCTTTCACTCTAGTCCTCTCTCTGATTCATGTTGATCTTAGAGTTATCCCTAGCATTGCTCTTTCCATGGCTCTCTGTGCTATTCTGAGTTGGTTTTCAGCTCGTTTGGTTAATTTCCATGTTTCGCAACCATAAGTCATGGCAGGTATTATGCAGCCGTTGTATACTTTACGCTTTAGGCACATTGGCTTTTCAGAATGTCTCTATTCATACCAAATGCTTTCCAACCTATCGTTATGCGTCGTTTTATTTCGCAATCAAACATTTAATCGGCTATCATAGATTATTTTATCGGCTAAATTGGAATTAAGATCAGCCGGATGTAGCCGAAAAATGGCCAATTTGGCAACCCTGGCCGGAAGGGTTGGAAGCAAATGAAAAAAATTGACCGTGTCCATGAGTATATAAAGTATTTACCGTATTTCCCGGCGTATAAGACGCGGTTTTTGTCTCGTGAAGCGAACACTTTATCAGTCGTTTACTAATCTTACTGCGCTATGCAAATAATGTAAACAGCCAGCCACTGTGGAGGAGGTTAATATAGATTTGAATAGATAAGAACATTAGAATAACCCGATAGTGTGGAGGGCTATGACGATCAGTATTTTATTTTTTCGAGAATGTGCCTGCAAAGAATGAGGTGCGTCTTATATGCGGGGAAATATAGGGTATTTAGGAAAGCGGGAGACTCACCTGTAGCAAAGCTAACAATCAGACCAACGATAATAACAATGACGACGGCAAACAAGTTGTACCACAAATAGGAAATGTTGTAGAAACCATCGAGGCCCGTCCTGAGGGGAAACAAAAAAACGGCACGTTCAGCTTAATTGCCTTTTTAATACTTGTGAGGTTACATGCATAGTATTTGTTAGTACATACATTATAATAAAAGCACAAGTTTTGAGAACTTGTTTTATGGTCCTTCATCATTTCACTTCAATCAAGTCAAGTGTTTAGTTTAGCTGTCTGACGACGAACGATCCAAGCTGACGCATTCGGGTGTCAGTACGGTGAAAAAACGTACTTCTGTCCAGGGTCTACACGGCAAGAGA
>VCCN01001082.1:2364878-2375289 GCA_006491835.1 Architeuthis dux | reverse complement strand
AAGAAGAAGAAGAAGAAGAAGAAGAAGAAGAAGAGTATATCCACCCAGAATGTTGTGACACAAAGCAAGTATAACTATTACTATATAACTTTTATAAATAAAAATAAATAACAAACAAAAAAAATAATTAATTTCTCAATGGTTAAGTGACTTATGAGTAGACATTTCTGCGCACTTTGGACACCCCATTTTAAAACGTAAATTAAAATTTAAAATCTGTTGTTTGTAAGTTTTTTTTCTTGTTTTTGTTAGAAAGGATAAAGTCCAAATATGTGTCCGGAAAAAAGAGAAAAAAAAACTCCAACGTAGAATTGTGCTCTTAAAAGTCAATTTAAAGTTTTAAACTATAATTTGGAATACAAGCTGATTTTTAAAACAATTCATCCTTTATTCGATAAGTATTGAAAATTTTATTAAGATCGGATCAGTAGTTGATGTATAATAAATCTTTAAAATCTAAGTGTTTTTTTATCGTTGAAAAGAGGTTAAAATTTACTACTAATTACTACGGAAAAATGTTTTGTTTATATTTGCGCGGAGATTTACACTATTTCGATTCAATAATATCTCCCGTTTTATAAGGTGCACACAAATAATTTCAAGGTGTCAATTTTCCGTATTCTGCGCAGAAATACCTACTTATGAGCCACCCAGTACGGGCGAGGATTCAGTGGGTCCGGACCGCCTTGCTCGGACACAGGATTATTAAAAGTAATTGTTTTCAATATCTAGATAAAGATACGTTGTGAATAAAATAAAAATTAAAAAAATCCAAATAATCCCAAGTAATCATGAATTAACCTTAAAAACAAAAGAAATATTTTCTAATTAGACAGATTGAATAATTAATTTTTTAAAAGTTGCCTCCCTGCTGTATAATATGAAGCCCTGGCATGGACACCTGGCATTTTTTAGCCACAAGTCTCGCGCATATAAAACCCGTGATCCTAACGGCGTATAAATATTAGGAACTGATTTAATCGCATTAGTGACCTCACCTTGGTTGTTATAGTTACAACGTTTGACTCTCCGGCCTTCTTCAGATATCTGTCGTAGTCAGTAACCTGAACTGTATATGACTTTTTTTTTTGCCTACTCGACCAAGGGATTGAACTCTGGTTTAGTAGAAGCGACATCGCAAGGACGAATTAAATAGGAAGAATTAACTAATACGAGATTTCCTCTGGCATGGACAGCGGAATGAGAACAGTCTACTCAGTGTAGATAAATATTTTCGCGCTAGTTTGACTGCCAAAAAGCGCAAAGTTTTTTTTAAATTGTCAAAAATGGCCCAAAACCACCGCAAAAGACGCTAAAAATTGTCAAAAATAGCCAGAAAATGGCCCCAAAACGGCCAAAATGTTTTAGGCGAATTTTTGCAATGCCAAAACAAGAAACGCGCTAAATTGGCAACACTGAGTCTACTCACTTGGTTTGAATGACGGGTTCGGTTCGAAATTCCCAGAAGGTTAACGACAGCGACAGACACCTGAAGAAGGCCGGAGGGTACAACGGCTGTAACGTTGTGAATATAACAACCAAAATGAGAGCACTAGTCCGAGTAAATCGGGGTTAACAAAGATAAATCTTCATCTCAGAAATTCAGAAAAAACGCGTACAAATACTTACAAAAAGCAACGAATCAGACGAAGAAGAAGAAAAAAAGAATTATTTTAATTAAATTTGACTAGTTTTTACCTTCATCTTAATTTCAGTTGAATTGAAAGTTGTATATAAAAACAACTGAAATTAAGATGAAGGTAAAAACTAGTCAAATTTAGTTAAAAAAATGTGTTACAGTTACTTCATCCAATAATAATAATAAAGTGAGCGCATACGCCTGCCAGCGCCGTAGACTAACACAATCGAAAAAAAAATCCTGGATCCGTCCCAAAGTTTAATCACTTCTTCTTTAGCACATGGCCCACCCTTCCACAAAATTTCATTGAGAACATTTGGAGATATCGTGTGGACAGACGGAAAGACAGACAGACAGACAGACAGACAGACAGACACGGGTAATGCATATACCACCCAGTACTGCCAACTTAGCGCGTTTCGCGCTAGATTTAGCGCGTTTCTTGTTTTTGCCCTGCAAAAAGCGCTAAATCTTTAGCGTCTTTCTGGTGGTTTTTGGCCATTTCTGGCAACTTAAAAAAAATTTAGCGCTCTTTGGCAGTCAAACTAGCGTGAAAATATTTTTTGAGTTGGCAACACTGATACGACCACAACTTTGTTGGCAGAGATAAATTAAGAATAAAATCCCTCACCTGAAATCATAAAATAACTTGTCGCTAGAAGAAGACAGGTAAGCAAACCAGGAAGCGTAGACATTGTGGGTGTGGGAACAATCTTTTTTTTGACGACGACGAAGAGTTCTCTTCTGGTGGTTAAATTAGCACAGTTTCAAAGAGTCTTCCGATTCATTCAGCAGTGAGTTAAGTTGTGTCGAAGAGCGTAATGAAAACCCGGCTTTCCAGGTAATTGAATTGCTCAGGTGTGAAAACCTTTAAACGAGGACAAATTATCGACAACTAAACTAAAGAAATGTTAATTTATTCAATAGAATTAATTGTTCCTTTGATAAAAAAAAGCCATTGTTTTGCCTTTTTTCATTTTGCAAAGACCGTGACGGATTTGGTAACAAATGCCTCACGCTCCCGACCACAACAGTTTCGACGTAGAACTGATCACAGATGTGACACCTGTAGTCCGGGGGCCAGCTGGGGTACCGTGCACCCCCGCCCCCATGATTCTACATTTAGGGTACCAAAATGTTCCTTAGGATGTTCTTCAGATATGTCAACTGAGAGACGAGATATGAAATTCTGTTTTTTTTTGTCTGTATGCTGGCGACCATTTTGTTTTATGCAAATGAGGTAGTTCTTCCCAACTTTTTTCTTGGGAACATCTTTTTCCTGAAAGAGAACATCCTAAGGAACATTTTGGTACCCTAAATGTAGAATCATGAGGGTGGTGCACGGTAGCCCCTTCTGGCCCCCGGACTACTGTAATTCATCTGACGTTTTAGTATCGGGTCACGTTTGGGTCACGTTCGGGTCACGCCCATTACAATTGTTAGTATTATTTGCATCTGTTGTATATCCATCTTGGTCCGTGGGAGAAAACAATCCTGAACTAGGAGAAAAAGGAAGACTCGAAACTTGGTTTATAAATATATGACGATATATCTTTATTTGCATCAAATACAGTGTGCCGTGGCGGAGAATGGGAGCCGATGGACCGTCCTTAACAAGAACACTGGTCTTGTGTTAGTCCCGAGCTAGGTGCTCTCTGTCTCTCTGCTTTTTCGAGGGCCTCTGTGTCGCTTTTATCGGGTTCGAACGCCCACGCTGATTTTCCAGCCCGCCATCTGCAGTCAGGGTTTAGTCAATATCCTGTTTATGACTTTTCAACACCTGGTGTGTCTTTCGGTCCCTGACACCTTGCAGTTTGGGGCTTTCGTCGATATCCTGTTTATAACTTTCAACACCCGTGGTGGTCAAATCTGTGACCTCCGCCCACGGCTGCCTAAATATCTAACACATCTTCACACGAGAGGTGTCTATTTTCTACTACTGAGGATCGAGGGCAGAGCCGACTGAATTTCGGCGCCCCTAAAGTATGGCATTATTTATTTATGTTTGAGAAAAATACATATATAGGAATAAAAAGTTTATTACAATATTCAAGTAAAAGAAAAGGCAACCCTGACGTTTCCTGGTTCCAAATGGTCACCACTTTAGCTGCTGCTGATAGCGGAATCGGCCGAATTTAAAGTCAAAGAAGCAGACGACACTTTCTGAAGTGAAAATGGCTGAAAGACGTATACCTAAACACTAACCCTAACTATCCTAAACCCTAAAAATCCCTAACTCCAACACTAACCCTAACCATAACACCAACCCCATCACTACCTCTAACTTATTTTTTGTATATTTGTATTTATCAAGCTTTTGATTAAATTTTTAAAAAAATGAAAAAAAAATCCTAGTCTCTTGAACCACATGAAATTGCCCAATATCAGTAGTCAACTTAAAAAATGGAAAGAAAACAAACTGAAAATGCCGCTCTGAGGAATCATCTCGTCTCTTTTTTTGACTTTAAATTCGCCATCAGCAGCAACGGACGATTCCGCTATCAGCAACAGCTGAAGGGGCGGACCTTTTGAAACAGGAAAGGTAATGAAAAGTTTCAGATCCTCATTTGATGAATATAACAGATTGATTATTATAACAAGGAGAGACTCTCCATTTTACATTACTGACAAATAATTATGATCTTTAAACGTATATACTAAGCTTAGTAAGGTTGCAATTTGGGTGCACCCAGTGAGGATCAAACTCATGAGTAATAGGTCTCAACAGCAGGCGCCCAATCTGGTCTAGAATGTAAGATTGCTCTCGGTCCCACCACCCTATCAATCCAGCCTCTCTACAACGGCAGAATGTGACACAGGGTCGATTTAACGTGGGATCCTGCACGTGTATATGCAAGCAGTTCCAAAAAATCGTTCTAGTTCAGGGGTATGTAACCTACGGCCCGCGAACGGATTTTGACCGGCCCGTGATCTAATATTGGAATACTATGGTTACTTTTTTGTTTCTTTGTCTTTTTAATAGATTTAAAAAAATGCCTAGATTGAAATCGATTGTGACAAAATTGAGTTATTTCATTATTAATTGGCATTCTTGGTTAAGCAAAAATGATTTTCTATACTGCCATTGATTTGAGGTGAAATATAACTGGATGTATTGAAACAGATAATTCCAATATTTCAAGCTTTTCATGGCATTTATCTGACCCACCGCCCACTCATTAATACGTGACCCGGTCCGCAGGGGCAAAAAGGTTGCCGACCCCAGTTCTAGTCCCTCACACATCTAGTGTCGCGGAGGCGTCAGGGAAAGCCCGACCCTCACTGATTCCTAGACTGAGAAATTGGAGACTTGGCCACGGTTGTAATGAAATGCACTCTGGTTATGTTCGCGCGTTTTGTGGCGTACGCGACCAAAGTGCCATATCGGATTACCAGGGCTGGAAAGTGGGTCAAGTGGCCGACGCGCTCGGAACAAAAGAAAATGCGTTCAACCAACCAGGGTGGTTTTTAAGGGGCCGAGATTTTCAAATCGCGGGCAGTTTAGAATCAGTTAAGATCCGAATCACAGGAGAGAGGGGAAGAAGCCTTGATTTTTTAATTACTACCATCACTCGTTTAGAATTATAACTGAAGCAGAATTCGATGCCTCAAAGTGATTCGCAACCGACCCGGAATCGAAGCTATCGACGGGAATAAAGCGAACCCAGATTGAAAATTGAAAATACTGAATGTTGTCGTCTTTTTCTCCACCCAAGTGGGAGAGCCATTTTCTCCGGTATGGACAAGAAAATGTTTTATTTCCCCTCGCAGAATGTTCGCTCCCGCAAAAGCACAAACCAACGACGAGACGTGTCTCCCTCACATCGGCGAGAAGAAATACTACCGGTATTATATAACACGGGACGAATCCTGTGCCTCAGTCTGACACCTGGGCGGAAATGTAAGTGAACCCAGCCACCTCAGCAAATAGGTATATTGTCTAAATATTGTCAGTGTCTAAAACAGGATGGGACCGGTGATTGACACCACGTAGGCATTAGAGAAACTATAAAGCAGACCCGAACAGCGTAGCCAGAGAGCGGACAGAAATCTCGACACTCAAAGAAGACGCAGACATCAGCTGATCCGAAAGGCACAAGACTTCTGTCCCTGTTGGGGACAGACTGGCGGTTCTCCTTATCATCTCTCCCCCACTCTTCACTCTCCGGCCGACAAAGATGTATGTTGTGTAATAAAAATATGTCCAAATATTTTTACAAGCAAGTCTTCCAGTTTCCTTTCTATCCAAGTCCAGGGCAGCCTCTATACAACACCTCTGTGCCAAGCAATACCAAGCAATATTGGCTATGGTAGTGGTTTCCCAAACTTGTTATATTTATATGCAACTACTATGTACCGAGAATGTTCGACAGAGTTCTAGGACACTCCAGAATGTAAACCTTGTCTATCGAGCGCTATCTAGTGCTGAAACGGTGAGCTTCAACACTAGACGGACAGGGTGATTCGCGATGTGACAGTTAGATGTCGCTTCCTACCATCGTGACCGTGCATCAGCGCATTGGATTACGATTGCCTGGAATTATTCAAATTTTCGAGTATCCCACGGCGCCCCTGAAAGCTAACCGTAGCGCCCCGGGGTGCCGCGGCGCACACGTTAGGAATCGTTGGGTATCGCCTCTGCGCAAAGCTCTGTTCCACCGCGAAGCCAAATATCCTGAGAGCAGTGTTGCCATCTCAAAAAATATTTTCCAGCTAGATTAATTGCCAAAAATCGCTAAATATTTCAAAGATAGCCAAAAATGGCCCAAAATACACTAAAAATGGCCAAAGACTGCTCCCCGCCCAAATGGCCAAAATGTTTAAGCGCAAACGCGCTAATTCAGCGCCTTTCGCACTGCCAAAACAAGAAACGCGCTGAATCTAGAGCGAGACGCGCTAAATCGGCAACACTGTCTGAGAGTAACACGTGCAGAATTATGGGTGAATGTTCGTCTGGTGAAACTTGAACGTTGTGTGTCAGGGACAAATGTCGACGCTGGGCCATGACGCAATCGCCATTAGGAGGGTTAAGAGGATAGACCTCTTTTTCCTCTAATATTATTTCCTCCTTTTCATAAACATTCAAAAAAGAGAGTAGCAGACAAACGAACCAAAAGTATAACGGTTTCTTTCCGACCGTTATTTGACACTATCGCATTCCTCTTTGGTAGCATTTCGTTGCCAAAATGCCAGTATCAGGTAAAGTGTTAATGTAACAACTCATGGCTGGCACAGAGTTTTTAACAACTGTACCAAGAGCTTAGGCCGAAAACGTACCAAATCGTCCAGAAAAGTACCAAATAGATAAGATCACGGCTGCCACAGAGTTTTTAACAAATGTACCAACAGCTTAGGCCGGAACATATCAAATCGCCCATAAAAGTACCAAATAGATAAGACCACGGCTGACACAATGTTTTTAGCAAACGTACCAAGAGCTCAGGCCAGAATGTTCAAAATCGTCCAGAAAAGTACCAAATAGATAAGACCAGGGCTGCCACAGAGTTTTTAACAAATGTACCAAGAGCTTAGGTCCGAAGTATCAAATCGCCCATAAAAGTACCAAATAGATAAGACCAGTGCTGCCACAGACTTTTTGGCAAATATACAAAAAGCTTAGGCAAAAATGTACAAAATCGTCCATAAAAGTACCAAATAAAGAAAAACATCTTATTAAAACAAATTAATCAAACTTAACAATACTAAAAACTTGTTTTCATCTGAATTTTCATTTGGGTGAATTTTTTTTTCATCGTGTACTGTTAAATCAGATTTGAAAGGAATTGCCAAAACGTACAAAAATGTCTGAGCGTAGTACCAAACATACCAAAAACTAGTTGAAAAGTACCACTTTGGTACAATGGTACAAAAAGTGGCAACCATGGTGTAGGATATATGTTGCTGGAAATACTTAGGTAGTGTTACAATTCAAAGGTTCACTTTTTAAAACCTGATAAAAACAGAGACTAAAGCGTTAATGTAACAACGCAGGGCTGAGTTTTTAGCAAATGTACCAAGAGCTCCGGCAAAAATGTACAACATCGTCTATAAAAGTACCAAATAGATAAGACCTGGGCTGCCACAGAGATTTTAGTAAACGTGCCAAAAGTTTGGGCAAAAATGTACAAAATCGTCCTTAAAAGTGCCAAATAAAGAAAAACATCTTAAATGCTAATAAAATTAAAAGAAATGAATCAAACTTAACTAAATTACTTTTTTAAAAACTGCTCCGTTTTCATTTGTATTTTTATTTGAATGAAGTTTTGACGAAATCCATTCCAACGGACGACATTTCGACCAGCCACTTATCTTCCTATAAGAAGACGAACTATTTTCATTCTTAGTTTAGTCGTAGATTTGTTGCCTAAACAAATCTATGGCGGTTCCACCATTACCACATTATACCTCGGAGACGCGAACTTCATCTTCATTTACGTACGTACACATATATACACACACTCTAACAACGAAGGACTCTTTAACACTTACTAAGTAGTAAACCGAACCCTTTACAAGCATTTCTTATTTCTTCTCTACAGCTGAGAACTACCGTATTATTATTATGCCTTGTTTGTTGATATCGATCTGTGATTTTTGGTATTATATTCTCATAATCCATATCCGGGGCTGTTTGTATATGTTAGTAGGAAGGTAGTCATACGAATAGAGACGACGTTATTGAAACGGAAGGAAGAGAATTTGGGGAGTAAGCGAAATGAGAGGTTAGTTACTGTAGGGAATGAGCTGGACTGGAAATGCTTAGTCAGAAAGGTACTCGAAAAATATGACTGATGCAATCTCATAACAGGGTGATCCAGCTTTCTTCATCAACTGGAATTTGCCAAAATCCGTTGGAAGCATCGAGCTTAGAAAAGTATTTTGGTCCATGTATTTCTGCAAAGATTTCTTCCGCAGTAGAGTTTAAAATGTTCCCTTTTTATTGCTTCATTTAGATCTCGAGGATCTAAACTGAGTCGTAATTTTCCGTTAGCCTTTTCAACAATCACAAGGGAGTTAACACATTCTGTAGGTTGTCTTACAGATAGTAGTATTCCCATTGTTGTCATCTTATCCAGTTCTTGTTTTAAACTTTCGGGTGGGGGTGGGGGTGAATAACGGGGTTTATTTCGGGGTCCATAGTTATGTGGTGAGTGGACGGCAAAATGACAATCTCACCAAAACAGTCAACAAATTCTTTCAATTGATTTGGTATACTTGTTTAGTTTAGTTTTAAAATTCTCTGAATTAGATTCAAGTTCTCGCACGTTTTTGCGTCGAGAGCAGGTTGAGAATTTATACCTACCACGATGAATAATACGGGAGTTTCAACTTCTTTGTGCTTTATAGTTGCCGTGAATTTTCCTAAAACAGGGATCTTTGTATCATTATAGGCATTTAACTTCACAGAAGTATTTTTCAATTTGGGTCGGGGAAAGAGATTTTCGTAAAAACTTTCGGGTAAAACGTTTATTTTCGCGCCCGAGTCAATCTCGAATTTTATTACAGATTTATGGTTTAATTTCAATTTGACAGTCCAACGTTCTGAATCTTCGTCTTCCGCTGTATGAATAGAATGTATCTTGTTTTGGATCATTAAAATTGATTGCGTCCATTGAGTATTCTTCATTATTTGAATCGTCGTCTGAATAGATTTCAATTTTGTGTACTGATCGTTTAGAAATGTCCTTTTTGTTACATTTGCTGCATATTTTATGAAATGCAGGACAAGCTTTTCCAGTGTGACTGCCACCGCAATATTTACAAGAGCTTACGTAATTCTGTATTTTGGCGGGCTTTATGTCACTGGCTCCAGCATGGAGGCTTTTGAAATCTTTGGCGCCATCTTGTGTATGTCGACTACGTATGGTCGAAATGTCGCTACTTTGAGTTTCAGTAGACGCAGCTCGTATTTCTGATTGGCGTCCTGTCTCTTCAGCGCTTTCTCCGGCTTATATAGCTCTGTCTAAGTTCAAGTCTGGTTCTCTGAGTAGACGTTCTCTTAATCTTAAGTCTTTTCTACCGCATATTAATATGTCTTTGATGAGACTGTCGGATATTTCTCCGAACTCACATTGCTGAGCCCTATGGCGTAGCTCAATTACATAATCATCAAATCTTTGAGTATCTGCTTGCTCGCAGATGAAAAACTTGTGCCTGAGAAATGTAAAAAGATTTCTCGGTGCACAGTATGTGTCGAATTTTTCGAGCACGACTTGAAGATGTTCTTTCTCCTAGAGTATCGAAAGTGAACGGACCAATGCATGTTAATAACATCGAAGTGATGACTTTACCTGCTTTCGTGTCACATTATGTTGCCAGCAAGAAGAGGTCGAACTCATTTCCCCATTTTTTCTATGCAGCTGCCATGTTATCTTTGTTAAAATTACGGGCTTTAGGAGGCGGTAAACACACCATTTCTTTTTTTTCTGTGGATTATGGGTTTAAAAAAAGTTCTGACACTATGTTATATGCTGGTGATGTTATGTAGATCAATATGGGTACGGATTAAGATTATATAAAGAACAAGAGAAACACGTATTGATTGAACAAAGAGTTGTTTAAGACACAAGAACAGGCAGCTGCCAGTGACGTCACAGCAAGGGGAAGTAATTGGCTCTACATGTAATATTACTACATGTAGTAGTAATTGTATATGTAACACCATTTTCAAATTAAACGTTATTTATTGTATTCTGATTGTTTTCTTTATGAAAACAGCCATTCTCTGTGGCACTTTCCGTAGTATGTTGGCTGTTCCGAGTAGGGCGATCT
>VCCN01001082.1:2352933-2364778 GCA_006491835.1 Architeuthis dux | reverse complement strand
TATTGTATATAACTATTTAGGAAAGAATGGGGGATACAAATTATAGAAAGTGGCTATAACCACCTGTAAATGATCAAATTTAATCACAACCTCCGGTCGAAACATGTTAAGGCATTAAATAAATTTCTTGCAAATTATTCTGAGTCTCCACATTGTCATTTTCCCAGTATCATTATGTCGGATAACCTTTATCCTTTTATACACCATGACATTGTTTCACCCTTCTCTTCCTTTCTGAGCTCATCCTATTTACATATTTACACCCCGCCTGGCGTTATCATTCCCCTGCCTTCCTATTTCATGAAGGTCTCCGCCCAATCATCGCTTAACCAATATTCGACTGCCCTCAATCTCTCTTAAAAACAAACTCTGTAGTGTGTGGGAAAAAGTTCGAGTTGAGTGACTGAGTCAAATGAATCTCGAAATATTTTCGTCGACATTTTGGGATTTGTGAAATTCTGCGTGTAAATGAAAGCTCGAAGCTTAATCAGCAGTTTTAATTGTGGGACACACTTTACACGAATAATATTTCTATAGCAGTCGCATATCCAGAGGTGGGCTTCCAGGGAGTCCGGGCCGTCCCCTGCTCGGACAAAGCATAATTAAATAGTTTTTTTTTAAATATCTGGAATAAAAAACACAAATAACCCCAAGTAATCATAAATTAACCTTAAAAACACCTAAAAATATTTCGCCTAATATAAGTTTAAAGGTTCTAATGCCCGGTGGTTGGTAGGCTATGTACTGGTTGCGATGGATGTACGATGGGTTTTGATGGACGTTGAATGATGTTCGCATAGTGGGGTATATAATGTTGGAATTTCTTAGTAGCCCTTAAAAGGACTGGTGCATATCATTGTTGAAAGGAGAGACTCGTTGTTTGGCCCTAAAAAGAACCGGTGTGCATATTTAGACCGGTGTAGAATGAAAAGACTAAGAAGGACTGTTTTATTCCAGGACACGTAGATGCACGGGTTGCGGTGTGGAGAAGCTGGGATAGTAGCCATTATACTGGAGTTGATGTCACGTCACGCAAATGGAGCGCGTGGATTGGCCGGTCGGTTAAGAGCTGTTGGGGAAGAAGGCTTACGCCGCCATGTTATTTTCATGGCGCGGAAATATAAATCTAGACACGAGGGTCGTGTAGGAAGAAAAACAAACGAGGTACATTTGTTGGTTACAAATGAAATGTTCATTTATTAACGAAAGAGATATATAAAAGACAGGTCGAATAAAAATAGGGGAAAAGGGCATGCGGGTTAAAACGAGAGAGAAGAGTTAGGCTCGTTTTGAATGAGAAGGTAATTAAGTAGGTAGTAAATTGAGGAGATGAAGATCTGAGCGCTAGGCGACGAAGGGAAACTGACTGAGTGATTGGTCACGTTTGGAGGTTGCAGAACGTGTTCGTCATTTGAGGCGAGAGATGTGATTGATCTTCTGTTGCGCGGTTGACAAAACAACGCTTGTTCTCGACACGCTACAGTAGTATAATTCTATTATCATTCCTGTAAGTTATATAGGCATAAATTAATTAAGCTTATTTGTTAAGCTGGTTTTTAGATGTTTAAATTTACATGTTGTCGATAACAACAAATTACTTCTTCGAAGGATGTGTCTCTGTTCTCTCCTCAATAGAAAATTGTTTGTCAAGAATGTTTAAGAAATCTTTCAAAAATAAAGTAGGCCTCCGAAAATTGATTCGAAGAAAATTAGTTAATTTAATGATTGATTGAGTGGATTTAGAAAAAACTTAAAATATATTGAAAATTAGGCCTGTCACGGCAAAGGTGTCTGCAGTGTTTCAAATTTGAAACGTAGATGTTTTATATTTAAATTTATAGCTGAAGTTAGCCATTTTATAGCCAAACGAAATGTTGGGATCGTCAAATATCAAGATTTTGCCAAAATAAACTTAAAATATATGAACCTCATTAAAAAAAAAACTAAATTTACATCCAATACCTAAGCCAAAATAATCTAAGTTTAGATGTAAAAACCAAAATCTAATTTTTTTTAAAAATATCTAATAGATTAAAAAAAATTATAAATAGTAATCATTAAATAACCTTAAAACCTTTATAAAGGTGTAAAATGCATTAGTACCTTTGCGTTCTGCAAAAGTACTTGGTAGTTTGGAAGAGAGGACCAGCTCTCTTCGCAAGGAGAATTTTTAACACGAAGCGGGATAATGCAGACTCAAAGTGTGAGAGAAAAAACAACAATGCAATAGGTTCTTTGGTTTGAGATAATCCAATCTTTAATACATAAGAAGAGAAAATGATAGATAACATATATAGAGGGTTGGTTGGGAAAAGGGTGGGATTTCGCGAGGAGAAGGGACTCGCTGGTGTCGTGGCTAACTCCAGCTAACAATGTTCAATAGTTCGTCATTTCGGATGGCCAGTTGCAAGTGACGGGGGATGATTTTGGATTTTTTCTTGTCTCTGACAGCATTTCCTGCCAATTCGAGAATCTCAGCGGCCAGATATTTCATGACGGTGGCCATGTAGACGTGGGCACCGGCACCGACCCTCTTGGTATAGTTGCCTTTAGGCAGAAGACGGTGGATATGACCGATGGGGAATTGAAGTCCGGCACGGGATGAACAGGTCCTCCTCTTTCCCCTTGACTTTCCTCCTTTGCTTCGTCCTGACATTTTGCTGTGTAGTTTGGAGTAGATGTAAAATCAGAATGAAAGTTAGCAGTTCAGTCCCCAAGCAGGGGGAAGCCGCCTTTTTTAAGGTCTTGTCTGCACGGCTGTCGAATGCGAAGAGAGTGGGAAAGGGATTTTGAAGTCAGCGGTCCCTTTTTTTAGGCGCTTCTCATTTGTTGAACTTCAACCAATGGCAAAGTCTTCAATCTTAACCCCTTAACTTTATTTGGGGGCAGGAAGAAAAATTGAGGAATGGGAGACAAATAATATTTCTAATAAATTTGTTATTTTTTTTATCATTTCATCTAATATAAGTAAGATGTCTTCCGTCTTATTCTTTATAAATTTTTCATTTATTGGTTCTGTGGTGAATTTATTTGGTTAATTTTGTTTACTTCACTCTTTTGGGAATTCTAGTGCTAAAGATTGTATTTTCTTTTCACACTAAAATAAAAAGTTTTGGGGATGGGGTAGTAATACGATAAGCCATGGAGTTGTCTTGATTACCCGCCACCCCTTTGCATCCTTTCTACATGTGGGCTACTTTTTGCATTTTTGAAACGGCATCTCATGTGGAATACATTAAGGCCTTATGAAAAACGTCATTGGCAACCAGCCATAAAAATAAATTGCGTATGAGTGTTAGCAGTAAATAGAAAAAGAACAACACAGTTATAAACTAAAAATTAAAATCTAAATTCAGGGGACATAATTCAGAGCATGTGTGTTAAACATGATCCTCTCGAGTGCATGGTTCTTAGTCAGAGAGCCAATTTTTCAAACTGTGCAATGTGCAAACTATGATCATCTCCTGTATACGTTGCATAGTTCTTAGTTCGAAAGAAATGGCTCTCAATCTAAGAGCCATGCAACGTACAAAGGAGGGGACCATGCTTAACATCAGATAAAGAAATCACAAGCTGTGTTGACAATTTAGCGCGTTTCGCTCTAGATTTAGCACTTTCTTGTTTTGGCAGTGCAAAAAGCGCTAAATTAGTGGGTTTTCGCCTAAAACATTTTGGCCGGTTTTGGTCATTTTCTGGCTATTTTCAACCATTTCTAGCGTCTTTTTGGTGCTTTTTGTAAGTATTTTTACGCGTTTTATCTGAATTTCTGAGATGAAGATTTATCTTTGTTATACCCCGATTTACTTGGACTAGTGCTCTCATTTTGGTTGTTATATTCACAACGTTACAGCCGTTCTACCCTCCGGCCTTCTTCAGAAAAAACATTAGAAAACTCAAATGGAAATGGGCAGGCCATGTTGCAAGAATTCCAGACAACTACTGGACATCCCGACTCCAGAGATCATATGCGAAATTGTGGCCGGCTAAAAATAAGATGGCATGACGATTTAGACAAGTCCAAGAGAAAAAAAAACGTGAAATGGATTTTAAAGATACGCGTTTACAATTTTAAACAATGACACATTCTGTTCAAAAGCTGCGTCGTTGTGTGATCAGAATAAGTTCTCTTATGACATCACATCGTTCTATTACGAGATCATGAATAAGTAGGAAATATAAATATTCTCTCTCTCTCTCTCTCTCTCTCTCTCTCTCTCTCTTTCTATCTCTCTCTCTCCTCCTGTTATGATATACTGCCACGAAAAGGTTATTCCGTGGTCAAACACCTGTGCGGAAATGTAAGTGACCCGGTCACCTTAGGAAATAGGTATATGCGTGGGTGTCCAAACAACAGGATGTAGAAACGGGAAATGACACCTGCGTAGGCGTTCGAGAAACCTATAAAGCAGACCCGAACACAGAACAGAGACTCGAACAGAAAAACTTAGAAGCTCAGAGGACCCAGGCAGACCGCCTAGGGCTGGGAAGGCATAAGACCAAGTTCCCCTGTTGGGAACGGTCTCTCGGCACCCATCATCTCTCTCCCACTCTTCATCCACCGGCCGACAAAAATGTAAGCTATGAAATAAAAATATGTCTCATATTTTTACAAACGAGTTTTCGAGTCATCCTTCCTTTCTATCCAAGTTCACGATTTCTCTCCCGCAAATGAGCAACCCACGACGTGACGACCCATGGCGGCAGAACAGAATAAAGGGGTATACAACATTCCCATCTCTATATATGTATCCTTTCGACCTTTTCCAATTTGGTCTGAAAGAAAGTGAATTTAGTTTTCATAGACCTTGCAACATTCTTCGCGGGTAAAGGTGTTGTTTGTAATAAAACATGAAATACTCGTAAAAATAACTTATTGAAACATGTAGTCTGAGTTCCTCTAGAAATTAAATGTTCAATACGAGATATATATATATATGTTCTTTGCAAAGAATTCTCAAAGTTGCATGGTGTAGACACAGAAGAAGTTTCTACAGAGTAAGTTCTAGAAATGTATATATGTTGGAAAGGGGTCTGGTTCATTTTCCAAAAATTCACATTCCCGAAGCTCAATTTACTGAACGTTGATTGGCCGAATCAGGATTTATCATCTTCCCGACGGTTTATTACCTTGAAAAACAAAGGAAGACAATTCGAGTTACCCAACCGGCCATTCTTTCGTATTTCGTTATTTACAAAAACACTGGTTAATTTTTTTTAAAATTAGTGCAATGTTTACGACTTATGAAGAAAAGGGTGGCAACTATTAAACGTAGTATTTATTTACGATAAGATTTAATATTTACAATATATATCGTGTTTAAGATTTATAGAAAAAAAGGATTTTTCGATTGAGTATTTATTTACAATAATGACGGTATTTACAATAATGATGGTATTATTTATGTGTAATTTTTCACTTTCAAATGATTTAAGGTGTGTGTGTGGTGGTGGTGGGGGGGGGGGCTTTAATCAGAAGGAAAACTTTTTTTTAAAAATTTGCTTATTTAAATAAGTAAATGAATAAATTAGAATAAAAAAAATCTTGGCCAATTTTCGGCGAACATACCTCGCACATTTTCAGCAATTTAAACCATTGGTGATTTTCGCCACGGAAGATCATACGCGTAAAAAAAGAGGGGTTTTGCTTCTGATTAAAACCGCTCTCCTACTCATATACATACACATACACACTAGCTAAATCATTTGAAAGTGAAAGATTAGCTATACACATAAATAAATAATACTGTCATTATTGTAAATCGAAAAATCCTTAATAAACAGTCGGGAAGATGATAAGTCAGTCAATCAACGTTCAGCAAATTGAACTTCGGGAAAGTGATTTTCGGTAAGATGAATGCCTCCCGTTGGAATGGAGTGCAGAATTTGGGGTAATACACTCTTCTGTTGCAGAAGCATGACTACCCTCTGCCTCAAATTGCTTCTGGCGCCTCCGAATCTTTTCTAAAGTTTTTCGTTTCTGTTTTGTTTTTTTTTCAGAGTCGGCCCGAAAGAAATTGAGTCCCAAGTGCCAAGCTGCTTGGAACGAGTGCAGTTTGTTAACGGCAGACGCCATTGAAAATTTCTTACAGAATAAAATCTGCGAGTAAGTATCCTTATCCCTTTCGTTCAATTAATATGACGGGAGGCCGGAAGATGTGAGGTTTCATTAAAAATATGGAATTACTTTAGGTTCGTGATTCACTTTCACACTTCCACTGCAACATACAGTACAACAAAATAAGCACGTCCTCTGTTCAGTGCCATCCGCTCGGATAGTGTAACGTCTGCTTCACACGCAGAAGGTCCCGAATTCGATTCTCCGTATGAGCGAAGAGTGTGGAAAACTCTTCATTATGACAAATTTCCCTGTGCAAAAAAATGTTTTCAATCTTTTGTCCATTAAAGTTTAGATAATTTTGTTTTTTTCTAAAGAAAAACAATATCTTGTTTTCAAGGCATCATTTTCTCCAAAAACTTGATATATATACACAAGATTCTGCTCGGATAGTGTAATGGTTAGTACGTCTGCCTCACATGCAGAAGGCCCCGGGTTCAATTCCTGGTATGAGCGAAGAGTGTGGGAAACACTTCATTAGGACAAATTTCCTTGTGCATTCAGCAGATAATTGAGTACACTCTAAGCGGTGTGATTAGGGTGGAGGTATCCCTTCGGTGGACATGCATCCTGCCAAGGGGTTGGTCATACAACTTGTAGGAATAAAGTCCTGGTCTCGACCAGACTCGAGACTTGCAAGGATCACTAAGCTGACTCATGCAACAGAAATCAGGACTTCGTAACTGGCCTCCATACTCCATTTGGGCGTTGTTTCTTAAGAGACGGGACGCTTAACCCTGTTCAGTGCCACAAACAAGAAATTGAGTTTAGTGCGTTGGTGTAACCAATTATTCTAGTAAATGCTCGTTACTTTGCTAACTGTATATCTAAAGCTGTGTCTGTGTCAGTATGTTTACACAGTAATTTGAAAGGTTAACTAAAATTCTTGAGTTCAAAATGGAACGTAATGCTTGAAATATCAACCACGTATTTGGCATGGGAACCGTGAATGAACATACAGCTCAACATTGGTTCCAAAAGTTTCGAAACGGTGATGAGAGCCTTGAAGATGTGGTGGATCGTAGACGTCCTTCTGTGATTGACGACATCCAATTGACGGCCAGTATTGAGGCGTACCCACGCAAAACAATTCGAGAGGTTGCAGAGGAACTAAATGTTGAACATTCAACAGTTGTTCGACATTTGTACCAGATTGGAAAAGCAAAAAAGCTCAACAAATGTGTGCCGCACAATTTGAACGAAAAGAAATGTTTTAATCGCTTTTAGGAATTCTGCGCTGTGTTTCTTTTGCGCAACAAAAACGATCCATTTTTTTATCGCATTGTGACATGTGACGAAAAATGGATTCTGTACAATAATCGACGGCGTTCCGTCGGCAAGTAGAATCATCCACTACAACTTCTTGAATCCTGGCAAAACCATCACAGCAAAGAAGTATCGCCAAGAAATCGACAAAATGCACCAAAAACTACAACGTTTATGTCCAATATTGGTCAATCGAAAAGGACCAATTCTTCTCCATGACAATGCCCGATCACAACTAGGCTACGAAACGTCTTCGAATAATTCATTGGTTCTAGGAACCCAGAATTCTATGCTTCTGGAAGAAATGGATTTGTTTCTAATTGGGAAAATGCGTAGATTCTGATGGTTCTTATTTCGATCAATAACTTTTGTTCTAAGCTGGAATATTCTGCTTTAAAGTTAATGGTGAAAAACCGCAATTATTTAGCGTTCCTAAGAATTTAAAGGAAAGATAGAGAGAGTGGGCGAAGAAAGACGAATATTTTTTTATTTTTTTACCTCACACTACGTCATATTATTCCTTTTTTTTAGATCAATTCTCGAGATTATAAAAATAGAAAGTACAAGAAAGAAAGAACGAAAGAAACAAAGCAGATTATACATTGTTTATAACTAATGTATACACTTCATAAATGTATATTTATAACTTTTTCATTTCCCAATGAATTATATTGCATTTCGGACGATATTTTTCGTTTTATTTTTGATGCAATGATTATTTATTTTTGTTTTGGGACATTTTAACAGGGATTAAGTTGAAAAATCAATTGGAAACAAATAGTATTAGTACAGAAACAAATGTTGACAAAAATTGTATAAACAACGACGCAGGTTTTGAACATAATTTTTTTTTTCTTGTTATTTCAGAAATGTGAAGAAATCGATAGAATGCTACGCAAGACATGGCTGTCCAGAAGGAGAACCCCATTTAAAATCACTGCATAACGCATGCGGTAAGTGGGGCGGTTTTAACCATCTGTTATGTTACTACTTCTTTGTTTGTCGTCCATCCACTCGTACCGGGTTTGACAGGGTTATTTTTACTTGGGCATTTATCATAACCACTTTCGGCTTGCTAGGCCCGTGGAAGGTTCACCAGAGCTCCATTAACCGTACCTTTCAGGAACACGTTCCCTACTCTATATGTTGCCAGCCTTTACGATGCTGGACACGAGGTTGGACATTCCCGGGTTGCATCTATAATTCACTAAAAAACCTACATGACCATTGCCCAGTCAAATCAACAGTCTTAATCCGGACTGGGACCAAAATTAATCAATTATTTTTGCCATTACGAATTGGTTTTAAGTTATTTGAGCAAAAGTTTAAGGAAAAAAATGTTTTAGTTCTCAATTCTTTTTAATACAGAATGTTTTTTAATTAACCCATCAACTGCGGATGGCGGAAATTTCCGTCATTACAGTTCTATGACTAATTCAATAAAAATTTTCGTTTTATTGCGATTGGTGGCAATTCAGTTCTATCTGTGAGTCAGAGCTTTTATTTTGCAATGGACAAGGGCTTTTATCTTGCAATGGATAAATATTACACTTGCCACCTTCCGTAGTTAATGAGTTAATCACCAAGGGTGCCTACCATAGAGCGAAGTTTGTAAGCCATCCTTGCAAACCAGAGCTAGTGAGTTCAATCCTCACCAGCGTATCTTTCTCGTGCCCGTGACCCAAACTAAACTTAATAAATATCTAGAGACCTACCGTAGAGCGATGGTTACCAAGTAAGACTCGCAGATCACCCGCTCGTGTGGTGATTTCGATCCTCACTGGGTGTCCAACTATTGTGACTCAATGCTAGACTAAGATAAGCTGACTAAATATCTATTTGTTCGAATATTTCCTGGCATAATTACAGGTGTGGTTCTACTCGGGCAAAGCACAATCAAATTTCTTTTTTTTAAATATCCAGATAAAGAAATTTTATAAATAAAAAAACCCAAATAATCCCAAGTAATCATAAATTAAAAATAATTTTTATCATAAATCATACATTTTTTTAAATATCTAGAGACTAAAAAAATTTATAAATAACATTAAAAACAAAAATTTGTTATTTTGTTTTTTCATTTCATCTAATAAGATAATAAGTAAGATGTCTTCCGTATTAATATTTAATGGTTATGAGGTAAATCTCTTCAATTAATTTTTTTTACTTTACTTTTTGTCAATTCTAGCGCTAAAAAGCTACAACTCAAATATAAGCGAAAAATGACGGATCACATATCACTTTCTTGTTTTTTCTTTCTTTTTCACGTATTTATTTGTAAAAATGGATTTTTTTCTCCCCCTTCTGGACCCCTCCCCCTGCTCAAAATCCTTCATTTTATTTTCATTTGGACCTCCTGTAACATTCTTGTTGTGTTTAGTGCCTCTGTTCGCTTTGTAGTCTTTAGCTGTGTGAGATTAGAATGCGTTTGATTCGTAACCATGTTTAAGCGTGTTAAGTAAAGGAGACGGAACAAGATAACACATCTGCCAGGGCTGTTCGCCTGGTGAGAACTGAGCCTTCCCCATTACCACTTCCGGTCCGCGTTTACTGGGACCAGAAACGAAATGGGGGCTGCTGGAAGCTTGCTTCGGCATGTTTATTGATTTAACATATACATACATTACTTATTGATTTAACATACATATATATAAACATTGCACACCCCCATCCTGCTCAAAATCCTGGATCTGCCCCTTAATTAGAAATCAGACGAGATCAAAACAATCAATTGGTGTAATTCGAAAAACCTTCATTCTGCCATCATTGTAGTTCGTCATTTTCAAGCAAACATGTTATGATATTTACAAATTCTGATTCTAAAATATTTCATAATAGTCTACGTATTGCTTATGTTATAGTCCAAACACTGACTGAATAGTCCTTGAGATTCACAAGTTTTCTTAACAACATACTGTCCTCAAGCAATGTTCCTTCTAATTTTTAGTAGTCAGTGTGCGCAAAAATCTGGGGTCTGTTATATATACAATTACTACTAAATGTAGTAATATTAAATCCAGAGCCAATTACGTCCCCTTGCTGTGACGTCACTGGCTGCTTCCACTTTTCGGTATTAAACATATCTTTGTTCGATGAACACGTGTCTGTCTTGTGCTTTACATACATATTCTTAATCCGTACCCACCTTCAATTACATAACATAATCAGCATATAATAGTCAGTGTGTGCAAAAATCTTAATCTGTGAAAATTGTTTCCTGTGGCAAAAGTATATGCGCTCTGAAGATTTGTGCAAATATAAAATAATTTTGGCACAGTGTATTGTTATGTTTTAATATAATACAAGTATGATTGCATTCTATGAAGTAACGTATTTAGTTAAGATTTTATTCTATACTTTGAACTACTTTCTTCATATTTATTTTCCATGAAATAAAACAACATTATTTCAAGTATTTCTTATTTCATACACATACAACAGTGGGGTCCAAAGATTTAAGACAAAAAAGTTATTTCCCTTGAATACATGGATATAGATGAAAATAATCCCTTACTTAAAAATTGTTTTCGATTGCGAAAGGTTAGAAAACAACCAAAAGAGAAAGATTAAAGTACGTATCATGTAAAAAAAAAACATCATATAGGTCATCACAAATAAATTTTCTTTTATTTAAGACTATTTCAAAGACAAAACTTTTTTAAAAATTAAATTAAAATAATTTAATTAAAATAAAATAAAAACTTTTTAAATCTACCAAATTGTACTACTCAGTCTTGTCGCCGGTTGACCAAGTAAGAGTTACAGGAGGACCTAGATAAATTAATGCTATGGTCAAGAGAATGGTTATTAGCTTTTAATGAAGTTAAATGTAAGGTGTTACACGTGTTATGATATACTGCCACGAAAAGGTTATTCCGGGGTCAAACACCTGTGCGGAAATGTAAGTGACCCGCTCACCTTAGGAAATAGATATGTGCGTGGGTGTCCAACAAACAGGATATGGTAAGCGGAAATGACACCTGCGTGGGCGTTCTAGAAACCTATAAAGCAGACCCAAACACAGAGCAGAAAACTCAAGACCCAAAAGAGACCCACAGACCGCCTAGGTAGGGCTGGGAAGGCATAAGACCAAGTTCCCCTGTTGGGAATGGTCTCTCGGCGCCCATCATCTCTCTCCCACTCTTCACTCTCCGGCCGACAAAGATGTATGCTATGAAATAGAAATATGTCCAGATATTTTTACAAGTAAGTCTTCGAGTTTCCTTTCTATCGAAGTCCAGGACATTTACCCCAGTATACAACACATGTAGGAAATAGAAATCCGTGTTACGATTACTGTATGAACAGAAATATACTAGATATTGTAAATGATGAAAAAGATCTTGGTATCATAGTAACTATCATTCTCTAGGTATATTGCCTGTGCTGTGGCTAAGACAAATTGGGTACTAGGACTGATTAATCATCATCATCAACATCATCAGCCATTATAAGTCCACTGCT